>PVJN01044330.1:0-17380 GCA_004026805.1 Lasiurus borealis | reverse complement strand
CATAAACTTA
Source organism: Lasiurus borealis (assembly GCA_004026805.1). NCBI lineage: Eukaryota > Metazoa > Chordata > Mammalia > Chiroptera > Vespertilionidae > Lasiurus > Lasiurus borealis. Next base: position 17,370 of record PVJN01044330.1, on the reverse strand, counting down.
TGAAATCACCCTTATGAAGTTCAGCACCATTTCATTGAACGTTTTATGTTTAGCTGGCCTTTGAATAACATTTCATTCAATGTCCTTTCATTAGAATGTCAATGACGCCACAGGAACTTGACTCCTGTTTACATCAAGTAGCCTAAGGTAGCATTGGTTTTGCAGAACCTATGATGACATCAGGTGAGGGCTTCATATACTGCTGTGTTCAGTGATAGAGTGGTGGATGCTGAAAATATCCTGAAATCAGAATGAGTGAGGCCAGTTGCAGTTTGTTAAGGAGAAATGTTTGCCAAGAATAATCCCTTATACCAAACCAACTGTTGGAGCAGACGTGGCTGCCCTTCCAGCCATTACTGTATGCTGACAGCATCGACAGTAAGCTCAGGGAGGAGTTACCACCCCTCCCACTGAGGTGGAGCTGCTGTGCCCCTTGCTCAAGTCTTCAGGTTTACGGACAGTGTAGGTGCGGGCTGCATAGGCGTTTGGCTTTTGCTGGAGGCAAGTAAGAGAAGGCCCTGTCACATATGTATGACATACCACAGGTTGAAAATGCATACTAGGCTATTTGTGCAGGGTTATTCTAAACAGACCCTGCCTCTTCTAAAGGTCATGTTCTGGTATTATGTAAAGTCAGATTTTTCCCTTTGACTCTCAGGCACAGAAGCCCGAGTTCACAGAGTCATTGAAAACTCATCATAAACAGTCCCCAATTCTCACTTTATCAAAGAGATCATTTGTGTATAGTTTTTGACAGTTATTTAATGAATTTGTGGTAGGTAAAACTAAAGGTCTACATTTTCTTTCTAATGGTTCCTCACATACTCTATACTAGATGTTTTATAGCCTATGTTGTTGGTGATGAACTGAGAAGGATAAAGTTATAAAACATAAGACAAAAACATACTTCCATGTAAAGGTAAAGAGAGAATCCAAGATGGCGGCATAGGTAAATACCTACACTGCTGCCTCGCACAACAATTTTAAAACTACAACTAAAAGACAGAATGGACATCATCCAGAACCACAGGAAAGCTGGCTGATTGGAAATTCTAAACTAGAAGGAAAGAGAGTGGCTCACAGAGACCCAGAGGAGCTGCAAAAAGCTGAGGTATGGAGATGCACGCATGGAGAGAGCTGGTGCCAGAGAGCCTGGCTGGCTTTCTCTGACAGGAGGGAGACAGAGACTCCCAACGGCATTGAACTCCTTATCTTACGACACTAAACCCCAGATCCAGCCGAAACTCATAAGGGGGGAGTTTGAACTGTGAAAAGGGAGAAGTGCACAGAAATTTAGGGGAGTCACAAAAGATCAGAAGTCAAATGGCGCACACGACACTGTGCAGAGGACCGACTGCTGATTGTGCTGCTGGCTTTCATGAGTGGGCAGGAGACAGACCCTCCAACTGTGCCACTTCTAACTCTACAAAACCCCAGTTTCGGGCAAAACCCTGGGAACTCAGACTCATATGGTCTCAGAGCGCAGGGGAGCCAGAGGGGAAGCAGTCTAGAGGCACTGTGACAGAGCGCACACAGGGACCGCTCCAGCAATTATCCAGTCACGTGAGACTCAGGAACCGTGGAGGGCAGCACCGACTGGAAGGCAAGGCGGTCCCTTAAGTCCTAAGACTCCACCCATCCCAAGCTCAATAGAGAGGCTTTTGCAGTTTTGCAAGGCTCTTATCATAAGGCTGAATCCAATACAGAAGTTCTGCAGGCATAGTGAAAATGCTGAGACAAGGGAAGGGATCAAAAACAAAAGAAATGGAGGAAAACAAATGACTGGATATAGAGTTCAAAACCACACTTATAAGGTTTTTCAAGAATATCCTAGAAAAGATGGATAAAGTTAGCGAGACCCAAGAGGAGATGAAAAAGGACCAACTAGAGATTAAAAAGGTCCAACTAGAGATAGAAAAGGACCAACTAGAAATTAAACATACACTGACTGAAATACAGAGTCCTAACAGCAGACTAGAGAAATGCAAGAATCAAGTCAAAAATTTGAAATATAAGGAATCAGAAAACACTCAACTGGAAAAGCAAGAAGAGAAAAGAATCCAAAAAATGTGAAGATAATGTAAGGAGCCTCAGGGACAGCTTCAAGTGCACCAACATCAGAATTGTGGGGGTGCCAGAAGAAGAGAGAGAGCAAGATACTAAAAACATATTTAAAGAAATAATGACTGAAAACTTCCCACATCTGGTAAAAGAAATAGACTTACAAGTCCAAGAACCACATAGAACCCCATATAAAAGGAATCCAAAAAGGACTACACCAAGATACATCATCATTAAAATACCAAGAGCAAAAGAAAAAGAGAGAATATTAAAAGCAGCAAGAGAAAAACAGTTCATTACCTACAAGGGAGCACCCAAATGATTGTCAGCTGATTTCTCAACAGAAATGATGCATGCCAGACGGGAGAGGCAAGAAATATTCAACTTGATGAATAGCAAGAACCTACAACCAAGAATAATCTATCCAGCAAAGCTATCATTCAGAATTGAAGGGCAGATAAAGAACTTCACAGATAAGAAAAAGCTAAAGGCGTTCATCAACTCCAAACCAGTACTCTTTTAGAAGAGGAAAAAGAAAAAGGTAAAAGACAAAAATTATGAACAACAATACATATCTATCAAAAAGGGAATCTAAAAATTAAGTGAATTAAATTTTATCAACAGAATAAACTGGTGAATATAATAGAATCAGGAGCACAGAGAGAGAGTGGTCTGATAATTCTCAGGGGGAAAGGGGTGAGGGGTGTACAGGGAGAGACTGGGCAGAAATCATACACGTATGGATGAGGTCAACTGGAGGGAGGTAAGGGTAGAGGGGAGGGTGGGAACTACTTGGAGGGGAGTTATGGAGGGGAAAAAAGAGAAGCAAATGTAATAATCTGAATAATAAAGATTTAATTAAAAAAAAGAAATGAGTGAATAGTTCATTATTTTTGTTTATGTTTTTATTGAGTCCACTGATTTATTTTTCTTTTCAAAACCTCATTGTCTTTTTCCCTATTTGCCTAGAACATTCAAGATTTCTTTTAAGATTTCAAAAAATAAGTCAGATTCATTCTCGTGGATATTCTTTCTGTGTTGACTCTAATCTGAGAAAAGACATAAGTGAAACGTTAGCTTTCCTTTCTCTCATACATCAAGTCCTTTTAAATTGGAGCAACAACACAACGGGGAATACCACAGTGTGAAATTTGTTTATTTATATTTTTTCTACTTTCCATTACCTGCCAAGAAGAACGATAAAGGATGTGATTCATGAACAAATTTTGGAAGCATCAATTTGATTCCTCCAGATCACTATTTTAAATTAAGGATTTTTAAAATCTCTCCTTTACATATGACTATAGAGCTAAGCAATGAATCGGGAAGGCATGACCTTATGCAGGAACAGATGGGTTAGTACCTGAGCTCCTGGCCACAGCTCTTCCTCAAAGGACCAGTGACATACTATTTTAATATGTGACTGTTGCCTAATAAGTATAATGTGTACATGTTGTATCCATCATCTGTGACGAGGCCATAAAATCTTAATTCAGAAACTCTTTGGAAGGAAAATAAATATAATTGATATTTGGTAGTAATTTGAATGAAAGCATCAATAGGGAAATTTCTTTCTACTCTAACTTCTTGGGAAGGTCACCTACAGAAGTTCCAGTACATTTAGGCATTTTGCCTAGGGGTTACACACCTTAAGAATCTTTTTGTCATTACCTAATCTGAAATTTTGATCTAATCCTATTAAGTCTTCCCATAGTCATGAAGGAGCAACATGGATACATAATACTTAGTAGGCAATCCTATCTCATAAAAGAGTAATATGCAAATTAATCATCACTCCTTTAAACTCACAAGCCATGCCCACCAGCCAATCAGTAGTGAGTATGAAATTAACCCAACCAAGATGGCTGCAGCCATGGAGAGAGCAGGTGAGAGGATTGGGTTTCCTGCACGATGGAGGAAGCCAAACTTTCCGCACATCCTGGCTGGCCCAGGCCTCCACTCCAGACTACAAAGTTTCAAGTATAGAAGATAAATAAATCCCAACAAAAATGGCAGCAGCCATAGAGCTGGAGAGAGCATGAGGCTAGGGTTGCCCCCAGCAATGGAGGAAGCCAAGCTTCTGCAGCCCTGGCCTGCCTTGGCCTCTGCTTAAGGCTGCAAAGTTTCAATTATAGAAGATAAATAAATCCCAACAGAAATGGCTGCCACCATAGAGCAAGCAGAGGCTTGGCTCTGCTCCAAGCCACAAAATTTCAATTGTAGAAGATAAATAAATCCCAGATACCAGGGCCTCCATTTGTGTTGCCAGGGGGCATGGCCAGCCTGCAAACTACCACAGGCCCCTTGCCCAGGCCACCCCATGTCTCAAGAGAACCTCACTCTGATCCAAGACACCTTAAGGGCAAATCAGCTGGCCCCCATCCATGCACCAGGCCTCTATCCTATATAATAAAAGAGTAATATACAGATTGACCATCACTCCAACACACAAGATGGCTGCCCCCATGTGGTCAAAGATCCTGCCCCCATGTGGACACAAGATGGCTACCACAAGATGGCCAGCAGGGAAGGGCAGTTGGGAGGGACCAGGCTGCAAGGGAGGGCAGTTGTGGGTGATCAAGCCTATAGAGGAGGGCAGTTAGGGATGACCATGCCTACAGGGGAGGGCAGTGAGGGGCAAATAGGCTGACAGGGGAGCAGTAAGGCATCAGTCAGGCTGACAGGGGAGTGGTTGGGCAGTGATCAAGCTGGCAGGCAGAAGCAGTTAGAAAGGCAGGTGAGCAGTTGGGAGCCAGCAGTCCTGGATTGTGAGAGGGATATCTAACTGCCCATTTAGGCCCGATCCCACCAGGCCTAAATGAGCATTTGGATCCCATCAGGCCTAAATGGGCAGTCTGGACATACCTCAAGGGGCCCCAGATTGGAGAGGGTGCAAGCTGAGCTGAGGGACAGCTTCCCCACCTGTGCACAAATTTCGTGCACCAGGCCTCTAGTAGACATATATTTAAAACTATGTCACTATCCCCTGAGGAAGAGCTGTGTCCAGGAGCTCAGGCACTGGCTCCCTCTGATCCTGCATGAAGGAATCCTCACCCTCCTGTTCTCAGCACCTGCCAACACCTCCCACTGGCCAACCCCAACCAGAAGTCAGAAGGCAACTGCATCCCCTTGAAGGTCAGATTATGCCAGGACAGTGCAGGACAAAGAAGGGTGAGGAACATATACATCTGGAGGAGCAAGTGAAGAATATCCAAGTCAACCCGCAGTAAATGCTCATGACCATTAGAGACCCTTCTCCCAACTGGCTTGAAAGGAGTGAGTAGAAAAACAAAAACACAGCCAAGAATGATCATTACATGAACATATGCACAAGGTGGGCACCTCTGCCTAACTTTATATTAACAACAGGCTTTATAGTCTACAGAGGAATTATGATCCCAATTTTTCAGAGGAGACAACTGAGGTCTAGAAAAGTTAAATAAATGGCCAAAATTCATATGACTGGCAAGTAGCAGAACTGTGACTTGAAATAAGGTTGATTTCAGATAAGATACTTTTATGTAGGGAACCCACCCCCCAGCAAAATATGAGGGTCTGTTTGATTCTCACTGCCCTGAGATGCAGCCATACTAAGGAAAACTAAAATTTAATCAATCTTGTTGTATGTAGACTAGAAATGGCAGAAGATCCTTCAGACTTGAGTACACAAGAAATCAATTAAGTAATGGAGCATCTGAACTAGTCACCAAGTTTGTTTTTTCTTTGTCTTCTCATCTGTTGCAGACACACTGATAAAAATGTGCCACACAGGCATTTTTTCTTTTTGCCAGAGGCATTTCTGCCACTTGAGAGAAGAGACTGTCATTTATATAAACTTGGAGTAGTTAATATTTATGCACAGTTGTCTGCCACTATCTGCCCCAGGACAACTTGAACTAATTTTTAGAGTATAACTAGCAATATGCTTTATAAAAATAAGATAAAAAATATATATCATCAAGCTGGGTTTTTTTTACCTCAATAAACTTCTCTTCCATGAACCTCCTTTAATTGCTTGATAATCCTCAAGAGGAAAGATAATTTCTCTTATATTCCTTATCTTAAGGAAAACACACACAAGAAATGGACTTCTCTATCATTTTGTGGTGAGTCCGTATATGCTTAATTAGGATCTCTTTTGAAGGAAAACGAATAGAGGAAGGTCTCCTACTGAAATTCCACTATATTTATGCTCTTGCATATGGATTACACATGCTAAATATTTTGTTGGTCATTACTCAATCTTCAATTTTGGTCTCATTCTACCAAGTCTTCCTATAATCATGAAGAAGCAATGTGGATACATAATACTAATTAGGCAACAGACATATATTAAAATGATAGCTATGTCATTGGGCACTGTTGAGAAGATCAAACAAGAAAGTGCAAGGACAACATAAAACACACACATATGAACATGTACACATATATACACATACATGTACACATACACACAGATTATCTTTGAACCAAGAGAATTCACTGGTAATAGATGAGACAGAGATGCAAAGAAATAATTAATTAAATAATTTGCAGAATGCATGCGCTGCTGTGTATTTTTTTTTGGTAATTCACACAGACAATCCAGTTTTATATAGGGACATCTATATGCATAGTGTATAACTAGAAATGGCCAGAGAGAGGAGAACCAAGATGGCAGCATAGGTAAACACCTACACTGCTGCCACGCACAACAATTTCAAAACTACAACTAAAAGACAGAATGGACATCATTCAGAACCACAGGAAAGCTGGCTGAGTGGAAGTACTACAACTAGAAGGAATGAGAGGGGCTCATGGGAGACCCAGAGGAGCTGCAAAAAGCTGAGGTACGGAGACATGCACGTGGAGAGAGCGGGTCCCAGAGTACCTGGCTGGCTTTCTCTGGCGGGAGGGAGACGGAGATTCTCAACGGCATTGGACCCCTTATCCTACTACACTAAACCCCAGAGCCAGCCGAAACTCCTACAGGGGGAGTTTGGACTGTGAAAAGGGAGAAGTGCACAGAAATCTGGGGGAGTCACAGGAGGGCAGAAGTCTGGCAGCACGCACAGTACTGCTGATTGTGCTGCTGGCTTTCACGAGAGGGCGGGAGACAAAGCATCCCAACTGTGTCACTTCTAACTCCACTAAGCCCCAGATTTGGGTGAAGTCCTGGGGACCCAGATTCATATGGTCCCAGAGTGCAGGGGAGCCGGAGAAGCAGCAGTCTAGAGGCACTGTGAGAGAGAGTGCACGCGCGCCCATACGCACAGGGACTGCTCCAGCAATTACCCAGTCACGTGAGACCCAGGGGCCGTGGAGGGCAGGGCCGACTGGAAGGCAAGGTGGTCCATTAAGCCCTGAGACTCCACCCATTCCAAGCTCAACAGAGAGGCTTTTGCAGCTTTGTATCATAAGGCTGAATACAACACAGAAGTTCTACCGGCATAGTGAAAATGCCGAGACAAGGGAAGGGATCACAAACAAAATAAATGGAGGAAAACAAACGACTGGATATAGAGTTCAAAACCACGTTTATAAGGTTTTTCAAGAATATTGAACAAAATATGGTGTGTTTATATTGTGATATGATTACAGGTAGAATGTATGTTCAGAGAAGAGAAAATGATGAGAGAAATGAGTTATATTAGCATAACCAGTAGACACAGACACTGGGGCGGTGGGGGCTTGCCCAGGGTGAGCTGGGGGTTGAAGGGGGCAAAATGAGACATACGTAAAACTTTAGACAATTAAAAAAAATGAGTTATTGTGCTTCTAAGTTGCTTGCTGGCAAGATGAAAGTTTAGAATCAGGATTATCAACTTTTAACCCATGACCCCTTAGATAAGCAAACATTCCCTAAGTTCCTTTAATTTTAATGGAATTTCAAAAATAAATAAAACAAGTGAACATAGTTTTACAATTACATACATAGAATAGGCATAGGAAGCCTGACTATATCTAGATGAAAACACAACACACACACACACACACACACACACACACACACACAATATAGTAGTCAAAGCCTCACAATCAAATTCTAAAATCTAATTTCCAGAAGTTAATGATAGCAAATTAATCAAATATTAATTTTAAAAATTTAAATTTTTCTGGAGGCATTTGATAAAAGCTGAATCTTTCTGTGCTGCATTTTGCAAAGCCTCCCTCTCAGCCAAAACATTGGAGACTGCAGCCTCACATCCAGATCTGTTCCTCCCCAGATGAAATGTGCTTTCCTCCCTCCATCACTGTCAACATCAGGGCCCTCTTGAGACCTTCATTAAGGACCAGGCATTTGCTGCTACATGTTTTTAAATCTATGGCTGGAACTTACATACAGATGCTGTAGGATTTTTCCACTCAGTTTCAGATCAACATATTCAAAGCTCAAATATATTTGCCAAATATACTAAGCTTTTTGAAAAATTAGCATTTTTAGAGTTTTAAAGCATTTGGTATTTTCCTCTGATATTCCAAAACCAGAGCCACTTCAGGTCATAAGTCTGGGCAAGCATATTTCCCTTTGACCAGACTGTGGCATGTTTTCTATGGGCTCACTTCAATAATTTACAAGCAGCCTCCTCCAAGTCTCTTGAGTCCACCTTCATGGTCCACCAAATTATAAATCTTTAAACTTTTTTATACATTTTTATTGATTTCAGAGAGGAAGAGATAGAAACATCAATGATGAGATTCATTGATCGGCTGCCTCCTACACACACCCCACTGGGAATCGAGCCCACAACCCAGGCATGTGCCCTTGAACAGAATCCAACCGGGACCCTTCAATCCGCAGATCAACGCTCTAGCTACTGACCAACCCAGCTAGGACATTTTTAAATATTTTAACACTGAATGTTTACCCCCAAGAAAAGCCATCCATTGGGTGGATGGACAAAAAGGAAAGGTTTTGGAATGACATCTATCACCTGCTTCCCCATAGTCTATATAGAATAGGGGTGCTCACAAGCCTGGGTGGACATACTTCTAGAAGGATCTTCGATAATGGCTCCTCCAGGAAAAGGGCTCACCTGGGCACACATCTTCCTCCGACCAGCAAGCGTAGGGGTAGGGAGAAGTGTCTCAGTGCATTATGCTGATCAGAGATTGTGGTGTTAATCACATTAGAATGTGGCAGGGCTCTGATTTTTTTAATAGTGCCTGTCCTTCCTGCCTTTCCAAGAGAGCAAACCAGTTTCTCACCAAGCTATTGAAATAGCCAGTAAAGGGGAATAAATTGCATCAGTGGTTTTCTTCAATGACTCTGGCAGAGTAGAGAGGAACTAAGTATCATTGGACCAACTTTTATTTAGGAGGAAAGGCAGAAAAACTCAGAATATTCTCAATAAGTTGTTTTGATTTGTACTATATTAGGACAAAATACATTCATTACATCAGTTGTAAAAATGAGTAAGCCCTTAGCTTCATTGTTTTTCCTCCCTAAAATAAAGTATCTTCTGAAGAAATTCTCAAACACAAATGAGAAATAGCTTCTTTTTTTAAATTTCAAGTCCAAAGGGAAGATAATTATAACCTGAATTTTAGAAGTTCTGGTAGATGTTCAAATAATGTCATTATGGAAAATAAGCAAATTCAAAACAGAATGATAAACATCATTTAGAATCTTCACACTACAACTTGAGCAGCTTACTACTCCACATCAGTTTGTAATTAAGCTCATAGATGGCAAGAGTGAACTCTTCTCTTGGATCTGTAGTCAAGGTTTTCAAAATTAATATTTGGTAGTTACCAATCTAATGTGTCCCAGGAAGAAGAGCTGTGTCTTTCCTTTGACTTTCCACCAAAAATCCCTATTACAAACATAGCAAAGCTTGCATTATGTTAAAATGACAAACATAATTTACCTAAATTAATTCATGACATCAAAATATTTTATTCAACTGTAAGGCTATCATCATCTTTATTGTGATCTTCAGGACTTTATACAAATACAGATTTTTTCCTCAGCTTCTATTTTAGCCATCTATGCATACAGTTGGGAAAAGCTTGTTTTTTCTGTAAAATTCATCACAATGAATAGCATAAAGTAATGACTTCATTCTTGGCATATGTTATAGTTTGGTACACTAAATTATTAATTCCATGCTTGACTACTGTGATAGTTTTAAGCATCAACTTGGTTGGACCATGGTACCAGATATTTGTCAAATGTCATTCTAGATTCTTCTGTGAAGGTACTTTTTAGATGACGTTAACATTTAAATCAGTAGACTTTGAGTAAAGCAGACTGCCTTCGATAATGTGGGTGGGCCTCATCCAATTAGCTGAAGGCTAGTTGTTGTCAGGGATTGGTGCAAGTCTTCCAAGCATACTATGTTCTGTACTGAGTAATGAAAAGGGAATTTTCTGTTTATTTTTAGTATATATCTCTATGTATAGCCTATTAACAGTCAGCAACTGGTTATGCCCACAATAAGTATAATTTTTTACACTGATAATCTTCTGATATTTAGCTAGCAAAGCCAGTATGAAGACTGCAGAAGAAAGCTGGAATAAAATGCAGCACACTTCTCAGCATTTGCAGTTGCTTTTCATGTACAAATTAGAATAGAAAAATTAAATTGTATTTTAACATAATCAAAAACTTGATCAACAGTGAACATGCAGAAGAATATTATTTGTTAAAAATAATCCAGTTGCTAGGTAGTCATTGAATTGATTTAATGGATCAAGAGGCCACCAAGACTAGGCTCCTTCAACACCCTTCACAGCATTGGGTCTGTCCTCACTCAGGTTTGTCACTTTATTATCACAAGACAGGTGCCTCGAATCCAGGCATTATTCCCAAAGCAGGAAGCAATGGGTTGATCAGCAAAAACAAAACAACAACAAAAAAAACCCACTTTATTCTCATTACAAGTCTCTCTCTTCTCAAGAAGATTTTCCTAAAAAGCTCTTCAGACACAAAACTTCTATGATTCTAAGACCAACTATGATTTGACCACCCAAAGCTAAAGACTTTGCCATGTGAACAAAACTGGAGTTTTGTTGGTAAGAAAGAATAGAGGCCCACCAGCCAACCATATCTTCCCAGTAAGTTAGTAGACAGTTATCATATCACATATTCATGAGAACATTATCCATAATTCATAAAAATGCACACACTTTGTAACAGTAGGATTTATATCAAATTCTCATTCTATTGTCAGCATATTTTTAGTGCCATGAAAATTTTACTAAGGGTTACTTCTTTTATCTCTAGTTAGTGTTCATTATTTTAATTTACATTATAAAATCTTATAGTGGTTTACATGTAACCAATACAAATTTATCTGATTGTGTGAAATTTCTCAAACCACCCCATACCTTTATTCAGACATGTTTTCTCCACATCAGGCAAAGCTTCAGTTTAATATAATGTTGCCTAAGGGTGGTAAGTGGAAAAGGCAAACACAAATGGCAAAATGTAGGGGAAACTAGAAACTAAAAGCCTGTTGGAAAGTGGAGAAGACACTCCACCAAGGGAGAGATTTGAAAAATGATACAGCCCTGTCACTGTCCACTGTTCATTCCAGAAAGCATTTAAAACAAGACACCAAAAGCTACCCAGTAAGGAGGCTATAAATGATTGTCAGGTCAGTAATAACTGCCCACGTTCCTGGTCTGAAGATTCTAAACACTTCAAGAATATGCTAATAATGCTTAGCTGTGGGTGTCGACTTCAGCTAATTTACTTTCTGGGATATTAAGTGATATTCATTACAGCAGCATGGAGACTAAGATAAAAGTTATCAAGAATGAAGCTTTACATTAGTTGTATAATAACATGCCTGGTTATGCTAGGCCATACTGCTTTCCCAGCAAGATTTTATTTTATCAAGAAAAAAAAATCTGAATCACTTGAAAAATAAGGTTTTTGGGAATGATTTGCAAGTCTCAGAGAATTTATTATAACTACAGTGAAAATACAGCTTCCATCTTCAACATAATCACTGACCTATATCCAATTTGTTCTCAGAATGGTCATCTTCTTAGCAGTTGAGGCAACTAACCTAGCTCAGAAACAACATATCTGCAACCTACAGGAAAACAGTCAGCTGCACTCACCCCTTTGCCCATAACCACATGCCACCCTCTTAACCACAGTGTGGGTGCTGTTTTCTAGCAACCACTTTTGTGCCATCCACTTTTCTAAATCTTTCTTGTGACTTAACCTTTCAAAAGATAGCAACACAGAAATGCAGGATACTGAGCTTTGTGTGTGGATTTTGTCATAAATCAGTGTGATCTAAGACAGAGGCACCCAGCCCTGGCTGATTGGAGTTTCAGTGGGAAAACTACAGCTGGTCTACAATTATTCAAAAACTAAAATATCCCTCCAAAAATCAGAGCAGGGTGGATCCCGGCCCAGAAGGCCTGCATTGTTCCAACCCATTCTAGACATGAGGGGACGGATGTGGTCATTAGTGTATCATTCAGTTTCAGGTTGAGAGGGATTCCTCCATGATAGGGATGTGTTGAACAAAAGCCTCAACCCTGCCCAACCCTTGGTCATTTGAACACATGAAATCCCAAGGGGCAAAGCCAGCACTCTTCCTCACCATCCCATCACTGGCCCAGCTTCAGTCAGCAGTGAGACCAGGTGCCTCACAAATGTCTGCCTGCAGCCTTGGCTGCCCCACCTGTAAATTTTCAAATGAGGTCTTCATTTGGTTGTAGTACAGAGACTTAGAGGACGCACGTGAGAGCTGACAGAGAAGCCCTGGTGCCACATTGCCTGTCTCCGCGCAGCAATGTGGAGAAATTTCCTCATGTCACTTTCCATCTCAGTGACAGTGTCCTCTTCAAATGAGCCCTTTTGTCTAAAACTTCTCCCTAACTAACTCTATGTGACATTGAAGCAGTAAATAATAGATGTGAAACCTTTCACATGTATGCTAAAAAAAAAAGTTACAAAATAAAGTTATATAGCGCCTCTAGCTATCATTATGATTGAACAGCAGAGAATATTTCAAAATATTTTGAAAAAAGGTTATTATGAAACATCCACATGTCAACAGTGGTTTTCTTGTAGAGTTTGACTTTTTGGTGCTTTCCCAAGTGTCTACCATCAGCGTACATGCCTTGTCTTTCAAGAAACATATATTCTTCCAATATTTTTAATAAAATGATATATCAGTTTATGGTACATTTTTAAAGGATGATGTGCAATGCTCACAGTACGAGGTGACTCTGGCATTCCCATACAAATGGCAAATACATTCAGTCTACCTTAAAAGCAATTGGCATATCCACATGTAAATCATTCCAGTCATTGGTGCAGCACCACCCTTATACTGCCACATCTCTCCAAAAGAAGAAATGTTAAATGTAGATGAAATATCATGCACAAAGCAATCTTGGGCAAACAATGTTGATTGCTATGTCATATAGAATCATGAAAAAAAAACCTGAATTCATGTATTATTATATATGATCATGTAAAATCCTCCAAAATAGTTAAGGACTAAATAAATTGATATGTGCCCATATTGTGAAATCATAAAAACATTTATATTTCTAAAAAAATTTAATTTTTTCCATGGAAATGTTTAAATATGCACAAAGTACAGATAATGGTATCTGAATTTCTGAATCCCCATCAGTTATTAGCATATTATCTGGTTTACGTCATTTACATTCTCATTTTCTCCACCCACCTCCAACAAATTCTTATGCTTTCTTTTTTTAAAATTTAAGTATAGTTGGTATACAATATTATATTGGTCATATTATTTTGAGTGTGCAATATGATGACTGAATATTTTTATACCTTGCACTGTGATCGGTCTACTAATTCCAGTAATCATCAGTCACAAGCAAATTCTTCACATCAAATCATTTCATACATAAATTATTCAGTATGTGTGTACTTCCAAGATAAGAGATTTTACATCAATATCACATCATTACTAGACTTAAAAAATTGTTAACTTCTTAATATATTCAAATATCCAGTCAATGTTATGAAGAATTTTAATTCTTCTCATGACATGGGAAACTCATATATTCAAATACATATAAACAAGTAAGAAATTATGGGAATATGAGTGCATTCTTAAATTTAATATGCAAAGCATCATTTTGGCTCTCCACAGACCCAGAAAAACCCAAACCTGTCACATTTCTGGTGCTCTACCTGGAACCTACCAATGGAGTCTCTCTGGGTATGTGAACATGGGGGTGAGCCCAGCCCACTCCTAGCCATAGCTCCCAAATGATCTGTGCTGTTCTCTGCAGACCACTGTTTAGCAATACTTGATGGAAAGGCCATATTAGATGGGAAGATACAGGTGCACATTTGGGGATTTCCAAGACCCTTGTGAAGTTTTTGCCCCTAATCTCATATAGCACAGAAAACTGTTTAATAGATTTTCTTTCTTTTGGGGAGATCATTCATTCAAATTTGCTTATTGAATCTTTTTTTTCTTCCATTTAAAAACACAAGGAAACATATCACCTGGCACACCAGGTTACTGTGAGAAGTAAATGAGCAAAGCTTGCCAGGTTCTTAACATCTGGCACCCAGAGTACCGTGAGTCCTTAGAAAAGGAGATAATCATGAGGCCACACACTGTGTCTAACTTGAGGATAAAAATATAAAAAGCATTGGTCTTTCATATTGTTTTGATTTAACTGACTAAAATTCCATCTTTAAATTCTTTTTTTATTAATTTTTTATTATTCAGATTACTACATTTGTTTCTCTTTTTTCCCCTCCAAATCTCCCCTCCACCCGGCTCCCACCCTTCCCTCTACCATTACCTCCCTCCCATTGACCTCATCCATAGATGTATGATTTTTGTCCAGTCTCTCCCTGTACACCCTCACCCCTTTCCCCCTGAAAATTATCAGTCCACTCACTTTCTGTGCTCCTGATTCTATTATATTCACCAGTTTATTCTGTTGATCAAATCTTCAATTCCCTTAATTTTCAGATTCATTTGTTGATAGATATGTATATGTTGTTCATAATTTTTTATCTTTTACCTTTTTCTTCATCCTCTTCTAAAAGAATACCTTTTAGCATTTCATATAATACTGGTTTGGAGATGATGAACTCCTTTAGCTTTTTCTTATCTGTGAAGCTTTTTATCTGCCCTTCAATTCTGAATGATAGCCTTGCTGGATAGAGTATTCTTGGTGGTAGGTTCTTGCTATTCATCACGTTGAATATTTTTTGCCACTCCCATCTGGCCTGCATCATTTCTGTGGAGAAATCAGCTGACAGTTGTATGGGTGCTCCTTTGTAGGTAATGAACTGTTTTTCTCTTGCTGCTTTTAATATTCTCTCTTTGTCTTTTGCTCTTGGTATTTTAATGATGATGTGTCTTGGTGTAGTCCTCTTTGGATTCCTTTTATATGGGATTCTGTGTGCTTCATGGACTTGTAAGTCTGTTTCTTTTACCAGATGTGGGAAGTTTTCAGTCATTATTTCTTTAAATAGGTTTTCAGTATCTTGCTCTCTCTCTTCTGGCACCCCTACAATTCTGATGTTGATATGCTTGAAGCTGTCCCAGAGGTTCCTTATATTATCTTCACTTTTTTGGATTCTTTTCTCTTCTTGCTTTTCCAGTTGAGTGTTTTCTGATTCTTTATATTTGAAATTTTTGACTTGATTCTTGCCTTCCTCTAATCTGCTGTTAGGTCTCTATACAATATTTTTTTTTTAATTCAGTCAGTGTATGTTTAAATTTTAGTTGGTTCTTTTCCATCTCTAGTTGGATCTTTTTCATCTCCTCTTGGGTCTCACTAAATTTATCCATCTTTTCTAGGAGATTCTTGAAAAACTTTATAAGCATGGTTTTGAACTCTATATCCACTCATTTGTTTTCCTCCATTTCTTTTGTTTGTGATCCCTTCCCTTGACTCGGCATTTTCATTATGCCGGGAGAACTTCTGTGTTGGATTCAGCCTATGATACCAGCCTTGCAAAACTGCAGAAGCCTCTCTATTGAGCTTGGGATGGGTGCAGTCTCAGGGTTTAAGGGACCACCTTGCCTTCCAGTCGGCCCTGCCCTCCATGGCCCCTGCGTCTCATGTGACTGGGTAATTGCTGAAACAGCCCCTTGTGCGCACGCTTTTGCAGTGCCTCTAGACTTCTGCCTTTAAGCTCCCCTTTGCTCTGGGACGATATAAGTCTGGGTCCCCAGGGTTTCGCCTGAAACTGGGGTTTAGTGAAGTTAGAAATGGCACAGTTGGGAGGGTCTGTCTCCCGCCCACTCGCAAAAGCCAGCGGCACAATCATCAGCCCGTCTTCTGCATGCAATGCTGTGCGCATCACCAGACTTCTGATCTTTTGCAAATCCCCTAAATTTCCATGCACTTCTTCCTTTTCACAGTCCAAACTCCTCCCATATGAGTTTTGGCTGGACCTGGGGTTTAGTGTCATAGGATAAGGGATTCAATGCCTATGAGAGTCTCTGTTTCCCTCCCGCCAGAGAAAGCCAGCCAGGTTCTCCAGCACCAACTCTCTCCATGCACGCATCTCCATAACTCAGCTTTTTGCAGCTTCTCTGGGTTTCTGTGAGCCCCTCTCTTTCCTTCTAGTTATAGAATTTCCACTCAGCCAGCTTTCGTGTGGTTCTGGATGATGCCCGTTTTGTCTTTTAGTTGTAGTTTTGAAATTGTTGTGCGAGGCAGCAGTGTAGATATTTACCTATGCCGCCAACTTGGATTCCCCCCATCTTTAAGTTCTTAAAAGCCATTATTTCACTTCTATTTAACATCCAAAGAAGAAACCTCATATACAAAGTATTGTCAAAATAGAATGAAAAGCCGAAACTGGTTTGGCTCAGTGGATAGAGCGTCGGCCTGGGGACTGAAAAGTCCCAGGTTCGATTCTGGTCAAGGGCATGTACCTTGGTTGCAGGCACATCCCCAGTAGGGGGCATGCAGGAGGCAGCTGATCAATGTCTCTCTCTCATCGATGTTTCTGGCTTTCTATCCCTTTCCCTTCCTCTCTGTGAAAAATCAATAAAATATATTTTTTAAAAATAGAATGAAAAGATAGTAGGACTACAGCAAATTTTAAATGAGTGACTAGAACCCTTTTGAAGCCACAATCTGGGTCTCTCCAACATAAGCCTGAGTGCTAGACATGTTGCTCACTAATAATTATTTTTTATGAAGATACTCTAGGGATTTACAGTTACATGCATCTAACTATAAGAGACTATATTAATAAGTGTAAAATGGAGAAAGATAAAAAGATTTTGAGTTTGAATCTTTGAAAAATCCACAAAAATAACAGAAGTAGGAAGTCAAAGATTGTGTCCCAGCTGTTTCTTGAGTGGTATGAGACAGCACTTCCCCTGAGCCCTT
>PVJN01044329.1:0-17382 GCA_004026805.1 Lasiurus borealis | reverse complement strand
TGCTCCTTCTAAATGGCATCATAGCAACAGCAACGGCCATAATAAAAACAAGAACATCAACAGCAGTAACATCTGCTGCCATTTATTGAGCTTTAATTCTGTGCCAGCCACAGCCTCCGAGGATTTAGAGTATGGTAACCCAGATTGTCTTCAGACTGGCCTTCAAATCCTGGCTCCACAATTTTAGTTTTGGATGCATGGGCACTTTCTCTAGACCTCAGTCTCTTCATCTGTAAAATGGGTACAGTGATAAGACTTTTGAGTCTTAAGGAAATGGAGTGAAATGGTACCAGAAACAGCTTGGCACTGTGTCAGGCACATGGCGAGCAATTAATGTGTCTTAGCTATTAGTACTCTTTTTCTTTATTCTCTGTTTTATTTAATGCTCACAGCAGGATAGATACCATTAGCTACATGTTACAGGCTTAAAAATGTTGAGTCACTTATCCAAGTTATGTGCATCTTGTCAATAATGGAATTATGGTTTAAATTAGAATTTGCTTTTTGTCACAAGGCTAGACTACCCTATGTAGCCCGTTCTCCTGGGATCTGAATGTACAAGGTGCATTCATCTCCTGGCAAATCAGCACGATGGTAAGAGGAATATCATTTCCTTACTTATGTTAATTACTTGCTAAAAAAGCAAAGCACTTTTCATACATTATTTTGAATTATTGCACAACAGTTCTATGCAGTTGACATTATTACCCCATTTTAGAATCCATGAAAGAAAGAAAACTTTGAAAACAGAAATGGCTCTATAAAGTGTAGGTTCTGTGAGAATGCCTATCCAGCTCTTGCCTCGGGGCCTTTGCACTTACTGCCAGAAATCTTTTCCCTCAAGATATGCACAAGGCTGATACCCTCAACTTCTTTGATTATTGTGGTTTTTCTCAACTGTCCTAAACGACAAACACCATACCTACCTTTTTCAGTTCTCAAACTTACTTTGTTACTTTACTACATTTTTATATCATTTACCCCAAATGACATTCCATACATTATACTTATGTGTTTATGGATGGCCTGTCTTTCCCCACTAGAAATTTAGCTCCGTGATGAAGGGACTTGGGCCCTTTTGCTCACTGCCTTAGAAATAGAGCACAGGGAATCTATTTCTTCAGTGAATGAATCTATGGGTATTTTCTCACACTCCCCAGCTGTTGTAAACTCTGGGACTTGAGTTTCCAAATCATTGTACCAGCATTTTTTCTAGTAAGTGATCCTTGGGATTGAAATTTAGTTGATAGCAGAGTCTTTACATAATCCACTTTTAATCATCTTCACAGTAAGTTTATTTTTTCCCTCTCCAAAGGGTGTCCTAGAGAGTAAGGGGGCCACGCATCAGCTGAGCCATCCTTTGAAGTAGATCATCAGATATCTGGAACCCACACAGACTGGGCCTCCTGTGCTGCTTTCACGCCACGTTCAAATAAACACCAGCCCAGACAGACATTCATTGGAAAAACATTTTTTATCTTCGCTATAGCTATCAAAAATTGGTCTACTTTCCACTTCCTACACACTCCAGGAGTTCCTAAAATCTTCCACTCTCACCTCATGCAGACACTCTGCCCACCTACCCACCAAATTCCCTTTTACATTTCACCCAAAATGATCTCTAAAGCTCTTCTTACCCCTTTCCCACAACCCTCCCCCCTCGCCCCCATGATTCTTTTCTGTTCCCGCATGAATTAATCAGCTCCTCTGAGAATTAACTGGGCTCCGCTCAGTGATTTCCTGATCCATCATCCTGATTCTCCTCAACAATAGATCAGGACATCTGGGAGACCAGAATGTGTTACAGGGCTCAAGGGAGTAATTAGTGATCATTATTCAAATTAACTTGTTTTTTTCTTATCAAGCCCAGCAAAGTTTATTAGATTGCCTTGAGCACTTCCTCTTCTTTGAATCCGGAAGAATGCAGTAATTTGTTAGGCCCACCAGCTTGCTGAGAACCCTGGTAAAGACTCAAAGCTTTGTGGACAGGTTCCCCTCCAGAGATGGGTGTGGCAGGTGGGAAGAAGGTTGGACAGCAGGAGGATGGAGAGAAGATTGTATGTTTGCTTTATTACATTCCCCTACTCTAGAAACTTACACTGGTTTATGTGAGCTCAGACTAACCTAAACATGTTCACCTGCCAATCATCGCCTGTTTGTTGACCTAAGATAGACAGATAGTAAGATAATTAATAGAGGGAAAGGCTGCCGAGACCAGTTTGGCTCAGTGGGTAGAGCGTCAGCCTGAGAACTGAAGGGTGCCGGGTTCGATTTTGGTCGGGGGCATGTACCTTGCTTGTGGGCACATCTCCAGTGTAGAGTGTGCAGGAGGCAGCTGATTGATGTCTCTCTCTCATCAATGTTTCTGACTTTCTATCCTTCTCCTTTCCTCTCTGTGAAAAATCAGTAAAATATATTAAAAAAAAAAATAGAGGGAAAGGCTCTGCTCCCATCCCCATTATCCTGGCATTAATTTGGGGGGCTTTGTTGTCCATCCCGGCTAAATAACATTGAGAAAATAAATGCACGCTGATCATTTTTTCTTTTCAAATGGCCTGTGTGTGTTTCACCTTCTTTGATTCGTTCATGGCAGGGAATCTGGACTCCTCCTGTCTCCTTTCACAGCCTGTGTCCTTCTCCCATCTCACAGCGTGGTTTTCATGTCCATGCTTTCCGCCTGTCAGCCCTTAGCCTGGAAGTCCTCTTTGGGTGTGGCTATTGCTTTTCTGATGCCCTGGCCTGGCCCTGCCAAGGCATTAGGGGCGAGTTAATGAAATGTTTGACCAAACATAGCGGGCTAATTTTTAAGCTGATAATTTGGATGGCCTGTGAATGATGTTATAAACATCCAAATGGCCTTTGGCAGGAAACAGGTTCCCCACCCCTGCTCTGAGACTCTAGGTTCTAGGAGAGTCCAAAGAAAGCGTCACTTCAGGAAAGAAGGAAAAGGTACCTTTGTGGGGTGATGCTAGGCTCTTCTTGAGGGCGTGTGACACTCTGTCTTTTCTATTTTTAATTCCACCTGTAACCAAATCACCCCACACAAGAGGATTGGCAACACTCAGAGAAGGATGTGTATAGAAGGGGCATGCACTTGACCATGAAGGTGAAGGTCTAATCCTAATTCCAGATCTGCCTCTTCTGCGCATGTGACTTGAGTGAATCACTTCCTCTTCCTGTCCATTGAGCAGCTGGAGGACAGAAGCCAGGGACTCGATGTAGGACTCACTCTACGAAAAATGAACTATAGATCTTGTCTTGTTCCACCTCGAAGGACAGTCTTTGCAGGGAGAACACTGTTGCACCCAGGGGGAGAAAGCTGGATGCAGTGATGATTTCAGGTTGTATTCTCATAGGTCTCGATAGGACTTCGTGCAAGTTTGAAGGATGGGACCTGATGCATTACTGTCCTGTGCTGGGCTTCCAGGGAAGCACTTGAGCCAGAGAAAGTGTCTGGACTCAGTCCTGAACACGTCACTATTAGCTTGGTGACCAAGAGCCAGCCCTTTAATTTCCGTGGGCATCTGTTTTCTCAGCCACAGAGTTCACAGACATAGTTGGGAGATTGAGTAAATCATATAAAGAACCTCTGGTTGGTAATAAGCACTCAATCAATATTCCTTGTCATTTTCTGATTACTGGAAGTCTAAATGAAGATTAACAAAAGGACCAAAGAAGGAACAAGAGGAACAGTTTTTTGATTCGTTTGATGCCTAATGAGTACTTCCGATGTATCACGTGATTTCTGAATGCTGTCAGAGATACAGACAAAAGTGTTGCATGTCTTCCAGCTTCAAGGAGCCATGCAGAAGGTGGGGGAGGCGGGTAACAGGCAAAGAGCTGTAGTAACATAGTGGTGAACGCGTTAGCAGAGATATGCCCAATGTGCCAGAGTGTAAGAGGTGTGCAATTAGATATATCAAAACCCACACTTAACACCAGCCAGAGGCACAGTGCCGCAGCCCATAGTTATATAACTGACAATAGTTATGTTTAAGGTTAGTGTTATGAGAAATTTTCTGTAGCAGCCTGGTCTGCACCATTAAGGTTCCATCATTTATTCACTTTTAATTGTTCCTTTAAGGCAGGGATTCTTAAAAGTGCACACTGAGATAGCTTGTAGTTTTCTTTTGTTTATCTGTTTGCTTTTTGTTTGTTTGTTTTGTGGGGGACACAGGTTTTATTCTTAACCCCGAGGATTCTCATTCAGTAGGTTTGGGGATCTGGCCCAGACATCTATACTTTTGAAAATACTCTGCTGGTAATTGTGGTATGTTCTCGGGTGAGCCCCAGTCTTTCCAGGGGAAGCCTTTCTGAAACATGGAACTCTTTACTGAGTATGTGATCATGGTCACTGTGACTGTGTACCCACCTTTTCTTTGAGGGGAGACTTCCCGATCAATAACTCCTTCTGAAGGGGCAGGCATATTCTGTTGTTTTCTGACTTACATCCTTGGCAGAAGTAAATGGTTCAGAGTTCATAGTAGGTAAGCCCAGTCCCTTGTAGCAAATCAACCATTCTCTTCAGGACCTCAGAAAGAAGTCCAGGTCATGGATTCTGTGGAATGTTCTTGGCCATTGCCTACTTCACTCCATACACCTCGCCTTGACACCCAAGAACGAGTCTTCTTCATTAGCAGTCATCATGCTGAAATGCCAAGAGGAGGATTGCGACCCTGAGGTATGAAGCGTTTCTGAGGGCACGGCGATTTTTGTTAGGAAAAGGGAGCTAGAGCAGACTGGGCAGGTGGAAGTTCCATCTTCTGCGGTCGAATCACATGCATTGGCAAGCCTGCGTCAAGTCTGTCTGCCCTTCTCATTTTCATCAGGTAAATGAGGAGGTCATTCTTTTATTTAGGGGGTTATCACAAAGAAACCATAAAGAAACCGGGAAACAAATACACTAGCTTGCACTTATCTTGCCACTCATAGAGGTTCATGGCTAGTGTTCCAGGTGAGTCCTTTTTTACACAGCAACATGTGGTCCCTGTATCATTTCAGGTCACATCACCCATGTGGGGCTCTGAACCTAGGTGTTTTGTATATATACCTTATGACACATTTATATGTTCAGGTACAAAGTCTGTGCATGGTATCCAGAGAAATGAATACTCGAACACAAGAGGCATAGCTCCAACATATTAAAAGGAGACTTAACTTTTAAACACGTGCACTCCGTGGCCACTAATATGCTGCTGCCAACGCCACATCTCCACTCCTTCCCTTCCACGTGAAAGTGATGGTCTGTGTTAGCCATTAACCCTTTATTCTTGCTTGGTTGCTGAGTTACACTTACAGTAGTCTTCTTTCACATAATATTTTAAGTGTCTCCCAAAGTCTGGGCCAAGTCCACACAATGACTCCAGAAAAAAAGAAAAGATATACAAAGTGAGGAAAATGAACCCACAAAGCCACCTTGAATTCCAGAGCAATCAAAACCTATCCCTGTTCCATCGGCCGAGCTGTACACCCCAGGAGCTGCAGTTACCCTGCAGACCTGTACGTCATTTGCTGGACCACAATGTTTTTCTTTCATACTGAACCCTCTTTCTTCAAGACACATTTTTTTTCTGTCGATGAAGACATGAGTTATTCACCCAAAGTCTTTCCAGAAAAACACTTTATTTTTAGGAATTAGGGAAAATCTTAGGGGATTCTGCCATAACATACTTTTTTGGGGGGAGTCTCTCTCCCTCTCTTCATAAAGATGGTGTCAGCTTACATTTACCTTGACTAAAGTTGGGACACCATGCCAACCTCCATGGGGCCAATGATGGCTCTCAAAATATATATATAAAAAAGCAAAACCCAAGAAATGAGTTTGCAAGTTTTCAGCTTTCCTTGTGCAGATATTTGCTAGTTTGGCTTTACTTGGTGAATTCTTTCTGGTTCTGTGCTTAGCATCAACCTTGGTTTGGAGCGAATCCTTGGTTTTTAAATCCCCAGAGTCAAGTAATACACATACAGTGCAACAAGACTGGATTTCTCAACCCTGATTACATTGCTGTTGATGTATTTTAATTAATAAGAGGTTTAAAATGGCCAACACAGGCAGTGGAAAGCACTGCATCCTCCTTAGTTTGTTTATGCAAGGAGGAAACGTGAGCGTATTTCTGGAAGGTGAATCCCGTTGTTTTCATTAGACACAGTATTGTACAATCTGTCAGAGTTGCATTCCCTCTCCTCCATCTGATTGACTGCCAAGAGTGCAAAAGAAATAGAACAAAACCACACCCTGAAATGGGTAGCAGTATGTTATTAGTAGAGAAATGTAATAAATTAATAGAAAGTACATTTGAAGTCTGACAAAGAGATAACTGCAAGTTTCAACTGCATTGGTTTGCTTAGCACTCTTGCCTCTTCGTGGTTTCACATTGACACAGGATTCTGCTGGGCACTGCCTGTCTCTGCCCTTCTGTCCTGAGGTCTTCCCTGAATGTCTCCTTCCTTCCCCCTCCTTTATCGCTTGGAATCAGGAGACCCATCCAATCATAAAAATGCCAACTCTCTTCAGAATCCGCCTGAACTTTCCCCACCAGTTTTCATGTTCTTTCTATGAATCCCATGTTTCATAACACCAGGCAGCCTTCACTGTGCACTGTCTCCTCTACCTTTTGCGGTTTGCCATGTAGGATGTCAGCAAAT
Organism: Lasiurus borealis; assembly: GCA_004026805.1. Lineage (NCBI taxonomy): Eukaryota > Metazoa > Chordata > Mammalia > Chiroptera > Vespertilionidae > Lasiurus > Lasiurus borealis. The sequence goes on along the minus strand of PVJN01044329.1, from coordinate 10,737 downwards.
CATGTCAATGTGATCCAAGGAAGATTATTCGTACACAATTTCAGTTACGTCACAATTGCTCAGTATTCATCTCTATTTGATTACTTACTCTGTGACTGTTTAAACCTTTTTCATATCTAAGTTGCTTTCTAACCCATGACTCTTCGATTTCAACGCATGGATCATTGTTCATAAAAGGCAAAAGGTCTGTGACCAGTGTATGAATTCTTCCTCAACTCTTCCATTCTCAGCATTTCCTGTGTCTTTGTCCATTATCTCTTCCATGGGCCCTATCTCTCCCCTACCACCCCCCACTCCTATCTTACTCCAAATCATTTATTTTTTTAATTTTAATTTTTGCTAAGGCATGTCCCTTGGATTATTCTTTGGATCAAGATTCATATCTTTACTAATTACACGGTGTCTGGTTTCATTGACGTTCAGCCTCTTTCAGTTATTTAAACTTTGTCTTTCTGTAGACTGCTCTCCTTGTGCACATGCTCAGTGTTTGATTAGTCCTGATGGTTTTCTTTACTTTTTACTCTGGACACTCTCAGGTTATTGCCCTATCTCTCACTCATGTATTAGTGTCAATCTTTATAATGGAGAATTCTGTATCTGGTCTTTTGGCAAAATAGCTTTACCTTCATTTGCCAACATCTCCTCTCTGTGAAAACCAAGCCTTTAGATAGTTGTTAGTGGCTTCCTAATCACAAGATCCCACAGTGTTTCATTGTTTGTGATGTAATTCAGACTGCATTGAAGTTTAATATTTTTGGTTAAGTAACTCCCTCTTTCCCCTGCTTTTGTCACACAATGTGTACCTATCTCTCTTTCTACTTTTGTGATGGATTCTATTTATACATTTGTGTGTTTTTTTTGGTTGATCTAATTGCCTCCCTCTTTTTTCCTAATAAAACAATGCAAACATCTCTGAATTCTGTTTCTCACAGATAAAATAAAACTTGGGAGTCATCATCCATACTGGGCTGTGTTTCAACCTCCATCTCTTAAAAAGGATACCATATAAAGTACCCAGTGCTCCACTGCCTGAAGCTAAACAGAAATTCCTGCCCTTTCTGGTTTTTATTTCCCTGCAACATGTGGTCTCTGGCTAATTCGTAACAGTCTGAGGAAAATCCCACCATTGCATCCTGGGTCTGGTGACCTATGATCCACAAGGGAAACTTTGGATCCGCGATGTTTTGATGTATGAAAACCAAATCCAAATAAAATAAAATTCAAGCGAAGAGCTATTATCTGGAGGTTAGCAACTGGCTAAGTCGAACGGTGTATCCGCTCAAAATTGTTGGGGAGAGATTTGTCATGGACCTAATGTCAAGTCTCCAGAGTTGAAAGTTCAGAGAGGATGGGCTGTTCAGCTGGAACACGGTAACTAACCTGTATAATCCAAGAAGAACACGTGGATGTGTGGGTCCTCTGTGACACTGCATGGCTTCTCACCAGCTCGTTTGGCAGCATCTCTCTTCCTGAGGATTTCTCATTTTTTCCAGGCATCTCATCTGAGGTGTTGGTTGCTACCAGCAGGATCTTTTGTGAAATTACATTTTTCTCCATGATTCAAACATGTTGGAATTTATCCACCTGTGGACTTGTTTCCATGAATATTGGTTATAAGCCGGTAGAATCTATTTACTTTTCATTTTAAGGTGTTTAGCTTTGAGTTTGAGAAAAATTTTCCTTAATTATGAATTTGATCACTGCTTCTCTTTCTAGAACTGCAGTTGTGCATTTTTTCCCTCTATCCTTGGGAGTGACTCTAATTTGTAGCTTCTGTATTTATCACCTGTCCTTTTACCAGTTTGGGTTGTCTTTAACTCTGTTGTGGAAGAGCTTACCAAGTTTGTTTGAAATCACTGCTTGAAAATTTACATGCCAACACTGGCAGGGGCTTCTAGCATCTTACAGATGAGTCTGCTGGCAAAACTGGTCTTCAACTCATTCTTCTGTGACATGAGGATGTTCTGGATGCGGAATGGCCTTGGCCCTGAGTCAGCCTGGCTATGATCAATCTCCCCTTTTTGTTGGTAGAGGCCAGCTCCTTATTTCTTTCCCCATTGGCCATCCTTTAACACATGTGATTTTGAGGGCAGCTCCCAAGGTCTTCTTGTGTCTGGAATTAATATAATGAAGACTGGTAAAGAAAACATAACGGAGAGATATCACAGCACACCTGGATAGCAAAATACTGTTCTCCATTTTCCTGGGTCTTTGAAAGTTCTAGTTAGTGAAGATCTCGAGAAACCTTATAGAAGATGGCCCAAATATAAGACAGAAACACAAAACCACGACAACAAAAATCCCCGACAACAAATGAACAAACAAAGCAAAAGCACAATAAATTATGACCATTTTTACTACTGTTATTTTTAGTATCACCAAGGCATTGGGGTTTCAGATATGACACATGACATTCCCCTCCTGGGAGAGCAAGAGAGAGATATAGGAAGCAATTATCCCCCTTCTCTCATTTCTCCTACACTCTGTACTTCCATCCCCTCTACACAAGAAAACCCCCTCAGCCATTTCCGTTCAATGCGCATGTCATACCTATCGAGGATCCCCTGATAAGTGAGATTTACAGCAATCAGTACCGTTTTCCCAGGTAGTGAAACCACAACCTCATTTCAGGGGGCATCATTTGTCAAATAATTGGCCTTCATAACCATTGGTAACTTAATCTTGAATTCTACCAGATGTCCTCTGCGAGGATAGAGCGTTTTCATTTTCCTCCAAAAGCAGGGACAGCCCATGTACATGGGACCCACTGGGTTCCCTCTGCCCTCCCTAATCACCACAAGCCTATGGGACATGCAATCAGAGCAGGGTTAGCATCACCCAGATATCCGAAATCTGTTCTGCAGCATGCGTGGTGGTGGGAAAAATAAGGCTATCGACTTTCAAAAAAAAAAAAAAAAAAAAAAGAAAAAGAAAAGAAAAAGAAAAATGCAAACTTCTTTCCCAAAGCTAAGCAAAAGGAGGGGAGTAAACCATTTCCTAGTTAAAGGAGAGAAGAGCGGAATGTGGCTCACTGCATTTAGGAACCGGAAGTGCTGATGTGCAAAGATCCGTCTCCCTTTCCTGCTCTGAGAGTTACCCTTTGAGGACACTCCCGCACAGGGTGCCTGATAAGTTATGCACGGGTTTTGGGTTGGCCTCACACCCTTTCTCTTTCACACGCTTGTGGTGCATCTGACTTACAGGTCTGCCATGCATTCTGCCAATTTTTAACACTTGGGGTATCCTCAACACAGCAGTCGCCGTGATCCTGCTAAACCTTCAATCATGCAGGATGGAGCAAATGTAGATTTACAGTCGGAAAATAATACGATAATTAACACACAATAATACATGAATCATTTCCGTGTTTCTCGGATTCATGACTGTAAACCTGCATTGGCCCCACCCTGTTTTATGCCAACGCTCTGCTCAAACCTGGTGACGTGTTCCCTTCTCCTTCTGTCAAAAAGGTCCACGTCAGATGACAGCCTCATAGTCTCTCTGGTACCTGCTCACCCTGCTTCAGCCTCTCACTGGACTACAGCTGTCCTTTGTTCCCTGAGCTTGGTGGGCATCCTCCTGCCTTTTACCTTGGCTTCTCCGTCGTCTTGGAATTTTCTTCTCCAGGCACCTGCTTTGCCCTGACTGGGTTGGCTCAGTGGGTAGAGCATCAGCCTGTGGACTGAAAGGGCCCGGGTTCAATTCAGGTCAAGGGCATGTACCTCGGTTGTGGGCATATCCCCAGTAGGAGGTTTGCAGGAGGTGGCTGATCGATGTTTCTCTCATTGCTGTTTCTAACTCTCTATCCATCTCCCTTCCTCTCTGTAAAAAAAAAAAATCAATAAAATATAGTTTAAAAAAAGATACTTACTTCGCTCAACCATTGACTCTTTTACCTTCCCAGTGAGGACTGCTTGGAACACCCCATATAAAAATGCACCCCCTTCCTTCAACACCCCCTACCTTCTAGCCCGCTTTATTTTTGTATGGATCACTTGTCACTGCTTAACCCGCTCTAAATTTGATGTTTTCTTTGTGTCTGTCTTACCCTCTTAAGTGTGAGTGCCAAGATGGCCAGGGTTGTTATGTTTTGTTTTCCACCATGTCCTTACCACCTAGAATAGCTCCTAGTAGGCACTCAATAAATATTTGCAGGCTTAATTGATTTAGGAATCGCTGGCTCAGCCAAGAGGTTCCAGGGAGAAGTGTTTTTCTCTCAAATTGCCGGTAGAACAGGGAGTGGACCAGGGGAGGGATCCTCCAGGCCTGTGGCGGGTAGAAGGAGCTGTCTATTCTCAATGCTTCGGTGCTGTCGGCTTAATATCCCCCTGCAGTTTGAACGACTTTGATGCGAAGGGGAGGCATGAAATGGCCTTTCAGCTTTGGGACTGTTCATTGCTGCTGAGAGAGCGAGTGAAACTCCATTTGACTGCATTTCCTCCTCACGTTTCATTTTCCCCCTCCGCCATGAGGTCCTCTCTTTATTTGGCACAGCGCGTTGATCTGGAATCACTCTTGGGAGAGGCGGGCCAGAGATGCCCTTGGATTGCATTGCAATGGGATTCTTCTCCTTTCCCACCCTGGAGATGCACTCCTCTCTTTGAAGAGAGGGCCCGGATGTTGATGAGATCTCGCAGGAACCAGCTGGAAGGGGGACAAGAACAACACTGCGAGGCTCAGAGCCCGGTCACCGATGGGCCCACACGGAGACAGATAAGGGAGAGTGGGAGGTGTCTTCGGAGACACCTTGTCCACCGTCGGAAGATTGTCGAGAAGCTCCTGATGGATGAGATGTTAGGCTTCTGCTGGGCCTTGCCTCCCCGGGCCACGCTGCTGAGCGGCCACATCTGTGGCTGATGGGAAGCAGATGTCCCGCTTCGCGGGGAGAAGGCATCCAGAAATAGGGAACCGGGGACGCAGACGCCCTTTCTCTTTTGTTCCCCCTCACACACCAGCCGAGGAGGGAAAATTACACCTGAGTAATGACCCTGCAAGAGGGCTTAACTACAACAGGTTGAAACCAATCCCATGTTTTAAGGATTTGTGTAATTTAAAAAGAAAAAAAAAAGTTATGCGCTTTAAAGTTAGGTGCAGCCAATTGGATGGTTTCAGGATTTCATTTTTTTTTTTTACGTCAAGTTCTATTACTGCTGTTTCTATAATGTTTCTTTGCCTCTGTCTCCTCATGTTAATTCTTGTTGTCACTCAGATGCCCTTGCCTCTTTTTCTGCCAATTTGCTTTCTCACCTCCTCCTCCTTCCCACTACAAGTCATCCTATGTGCGGCTGCTAGATTAATTGCACAACTCTAAGGCCTGATCATGTCATGCTATTCTTCCAAAACCTTCATGGCTCCCTGTTCTCTACCGGATGGAGTCCATGTCCCTCAATCTTCAATTTCTACCCTTTGAAATGCAGACCCAAACAGTATCACTTTAGTCCATCTCCCACTATATTTGTTCCACTCAAGTTAAATATTTATATCACTATGAACTGTTTTCCTTCCTCCCTCCTTTCCTTCTTTCTTCCCTCCCTCCTTCCCTTCTTTCTTTCCTTTCCCCCTTCTTTCTTTCTCTCCCTCCCTCCCTTCTGTTTTCCTTTTTTCTTCTCTTCCCTCCCTTTCTTCCTCCCTCCCCTCTCCATTTCTTCATTCTTTCTTTCCTTTCTCCCTTTTCTTCTTCTGTCTTCCCACCCCTCCCTCCCTCCATCACTGTGTTTCTTTAAACTACCTTGGGTTTTTTTCCTGTGTGTTTGGAAACTTCATCGCATCAACTCTATTAGTTTGCAGAGACTGCCATAATGAAATATCACAAGCTGGATGGCTTAAACAACAGGAGTGGATTTTTTCATTGCCCTGGAGGTGGGAAGTCTAAGATTGCACACATACACACACCCATTGTGGAATGATTACCACCATCAAGCTCATTAACATTCACATAGTTACCTTTTGTTGCCATGCAGTGAAAATGCTTGAGCTCTCTTCTTCTAGAAAATGTCAAGTACACAATTCATTATCAATTGTAGTCACCATGTTGTTTTTTTATCAGGCCTGCAAAATTTGTTCATCTTATTACTTAACATCTGTAACCTTTGACTGTCTTCCCTTTTCCCCCATCCCTCAGCCCCTGGTAAGCACCATTCTACTTTATTGCTATGAATTCTACTTTTTAAAATTCCATATATAAGTGAAATCATGCACTATTTTTCCTTCTATTTATCATATATTTCACTTACCATAAAATGTTCTTTAGGTTAATCCATGCTTTCTCAAATTATACATCTCCTTTTTTCTAAGGAGGAATTTTATATATAAAAGTAATATATATATATCATTGTCTTTCATCTGTGCACAGACACTCAGGTTATTTGCATATCCTGCTACTGTGAATAAGGCTGTAGTACACATGGGTTGCACATATCTCTTTGAGATAGTGATTTTATTTCTTTTGGATATATATTTTGAGGTGGGATTGCTGGATCATATGGTAGTTCTGTTTTTAATTTTTTGAGGAATTTCCATACCATTTCCTGTAATGACTGTACCGATTTATAATCCCACCAACAGTGTATAAGGGTTCCCTTTTCCCTGTACCCCCACCAACATTTATCTTTTGACTTTTTGGCAGTAACTATCCTAACAGGTTTAAGGCGATTACTCATTTGGTTTTGATTTTCATTTCTTCAGGATTAGTGATGTTGAGCCTGTTTTTATATATCTGTTGGCTATTTGTATGTCTCTTTTGGGAAAGAAGCTATAGTAAATATTGCTTCCTGAAAATGTATGGAATATGCTGATAAATACTATTTTTGGTCATCAGTATTATTTTGGAGTTACAAAATATCAATATCTGATTTTATGTGCCTCTCTTTCTTAAAACTATTTATGGCATGTAGTTTATCAAATCACTTTAAATTACTTTTCACATATGAATGTGTAGTTGGTGAAATTTCTTTTTTTCCCCATTGGAAAATTGCTGAGGTATCAAACCACAAAGTATTTCTATTAAGGCAGTATTTTCAATGCTAGATTTAGGTTTGGCTCAAAATACCTAAGGTGCATCGATAAGGATTTTTACAGAAATAAAATTCAGTCTAAGTTTTTATCCACAAACATTCTTGTCTTGTAAATATTTTTCTATCACTCATTTAGATTTGAAAAACAGAGAACTTCTCATGGCCTCACCATAAAAATATTTAGGACGTTTATTTGAATTTTTCTACATTTTATGTCCCAGTTGAATTTAAAAGGAAATTACGGAATATCTGCTGCATACAGAACAGTGCAGAAAGTCCAAGGGATATTGGAGTAAGATAGGATCACGGATTTCAGAACTTCACAGTCTAGTAGCCTGATATCTCTGTACAAATAAATTTCCTGTAAGAGATATCAGATGAGAGCATGTTAAATAAAACAAAGACGAGGAAAGGACCTCTCATCTCCTTGGTAATAAATATTCAACAGCCCAGCTCCCCCTGACAGAGGTGGTCTACCGCACCACCTAGGAAAGGCCTGGGCGTGTTTCTTGCCAAGAAAAGTCTCTGAGGACAATCAAGTCCCGAACCAGCATCTCCAAACGAATGAGTTGAAATTGGCAAAAGGTAGGGTCGGCCGTGGTACTGTGTGTATATTGCATGGCACATATCTGGCTCAGTGCTACATGACTTAAAATCTTAAAGTGTTATGAGGGGAAAAACATTTCAACATGCTTTTCCCAAGGCCCACATATAAAAAAAGAGCACAAATCCAAGATACATGTATCCTGCTGGGCATCCATTTCCCTATGTGTGGGCACTGACTCCTCTGTCTGGAATTTGCTTGTGTGTGGGAGCATGAAGTATGTTAGCTTTTGGAAATTTGATAAGTGAAAGAAGTGCAGAATCCTAACCCCCTCTGTGAATGTCAAGAAAGGATTATTTTATGGTGTGTGTTTCAACTTTATTGTGAGAATAGGCAGCGTCATCTGCTATCAGACTTTCTGCATTTGAATTACTAAATTGCTGTGCATGGAATTTAAGAGAAATAATGTAGATGGTGTGAAATAATCAGTATTTAGTAGAAAAAAAGATAAATAGTGGAGGGAGCCCAGTAAGAAGTTAAATATTCTAGCACAACTGGCGTGGCTCAGTGGTTGAGCATCAACCTATGAACCAGGAGGTCACGGTTCAATTCCTGGTCAGGCACAAGCCCAGGTTGTGGGCTTGATCCTCAGTGTGGGGCTTGCAGGAGGAAGCCCATCAGTGAATCTCTTCTCACTGATGTTTCTGTCTTTCTCTCCCTCTCTGAGATTAATAACATATATTAAAAAACAAAGTTAGATTTGCTAGATGATCATGGCATTAAGAACAAGAAAGGCCTCTAGGGATATAGCCCACATGAACATGAGAATGGAAAGAAAGCAGAAAATGTGCTGGGATTTAGATGTGGGTTACGTGTACATAAAAGTTGACTTCTGAAAGTCAAATATCACCCTCATCCCTTTCCCTTTTCCCTACTCTCTTTCAATCCACTTCATCTTTATAGACATGTAGTCTTTTCCATTCAAACCCCCATAACATCGTGTGAGCTGAGATTATAGACAGAGGATCTGTTCTTCTCAATAATAAACAGAGAGGAGAAAATGAGTTTACCTAAGCTGACAGAGAAGATTTGAAGATGTAGAGGCAAAAACAGCCGACTCAAAAGGGAATATGCATCATTAAAGCCTTGAGGAATCAAAGTGTCCTCTAGTACATGACCTCCCTGCTGACCTTCATATGGAACTTGAGGATCTTTAAGAAAGTTGTTCCTAGATTATTCCCCAATAACTTTCTGAGTGTCCTGAATATTTCATAGTGAAAGCCCACCTTGAATTACATCCAAAATAAAGGGAGAGAGTAAAAGTGGAGGATGAAAACATTAAAAGTAAAAAAACGTGGCAAAAAGGGACTAAAAAAAGAAATAATAAAATAAGACTAGATGTAATTCACGGTGTGCTTTGGCAGATTGGCTCAAAAAACCACAGGGGCAGCATTGAGAGAGCTCACCCCTCTGCATCCTAAAGGCAGAGCGCGGATATCTTTCTGCGTGTTACCAAAGAATTGAGCTGCGTAGTTCTAACCCATGCTGTCTGATTTTAGAGTATAAATCAAGCTCTCTCCTTCCCCCGACCCCCATGCTTCTATGTGCAGGTTTTGTAAAAAGGATGCAGCTTTATTTGGGATCGAGGCTTTTCCTCTTTGGGGAACAGCGGCAAATGCGTCTGCTACGTGGCCATTGTTTCTGACAGTTCATTTATGCAGATGAAACAATCCATTCTTTTGGTGAATCAGTGGACTCAGTGGCTTCCACTTTGTATTTCTTGAAAAATATACAGCATTTCAGGCCCCTGGATTTACATTCCACAGGCTTTCAGTATAATGGAATAGTTTCGGGTCCCCCGAGAGCAGGCATATGGCTCCGCGAGAGTGTTGATGGCTTTCTGTGACACGGGCCTGTGCATTTCTACATGCTCGCGCTTGGAACGGCGCTTTAAAAAGCTCTTTGACATATAATGTGCGAAGAAAGGCTTCTCAATGACCATTTATGAGAGGCGTTTTTTCTGGACTTAGGTCTGAGGGCTCAAATGTGGCCAGCCCATCTCCTCCTCCAGAGAAGGGTGCTTCTAAATTGAGGAGGCGCATTTTTAAATTGAGGAGGCGCATTTTTATTTATATCTCTTTTTAAATTTATTTTTATTGTTGAAAGTATTATAGATGCCTCCTTTTCTTGTTTGTTTTTCCCCCTCATCCATCTCTCCCAAGCCTTTACTACACTATTGTCTGTGTCCATGAACGATGCATATTTGCATATACTAGTACAATCCCTGGTTAAAGAATGAATATTTTTAAAAGCAATTTGATGGCCCTAGCTGGTTTGGCTCAGTGGATAGAGCATCAGCCTACTGAAGGAAGGGTCTCAGGTTTAATTCTGGTCAGTGGCATGGACTTTGGTTGCAGGCTTGATCCCCAGTAGGGGCGTGCAGGAGGCAGCTGATTGGTGTTTCTCATCAATGATTTTCTAAAACTTTATCCTTCTCTCTTCCTTTCTATAAAAAAATCAATAAAAATATACATTAAAAAAACAATTTGATGTAAACGTTACTTTGGAATAAACATCTCTAAAGCTCAAATTTTTCTCCTTCTGTGTTCAGTTAGGTGTTGGTAAAAATGAATATTTAGTACACAGAAAATAATTATATGTGAGGTAGAGAGTTTATCAATTAGCCATTGCCTCACATGGCCCCACAAAAAATATCATCCTATCTAATAAAAAAGTAATAAGCAAATTAATCATCACTCCACTACACCCACAAGCCAGGCCCACCATCCAATCAGGAGCGAGTATGCAAATTAACCCAACCAAGATGATTGCAGCCATGAAGCAAGAAGGAAGCTTGGGCTTCCCTGGCAATGGAGGACGCCAAGCTTTCTGCACACCCTGACTGGCCTAGGCTACCACTCAAGGCCATGAAGTTTCAATTATAGAAAATAAATAAATCCCAACAAAAAAGATTGTGGCCGTGGAGTAAGCAGGAGGCTTGGCTCTGCTCAAGGCTATAAAGTTTCAATTATAGAAGATAAATAAATCCCAGATACCAAGGCCTCTGCTTGGGTCACCAGTGGAGGGTAGGAGGGGAAAGGCATGGCTGGCCTGCAAACCACCACAGACCCCTTGCCCAGGCCGCCCACTCCCAAAGGGAACCTCCATCCTGATCCAGGA
>PVJN01044328.1:0-17382 GCA_004026805.1 Lasiurus borealis | reverse complement strand
GGGGGAGGAGGAAGTAGACGCGCCCCACGAGCCGGCCCGGAGCGAACCCGCGGCGCCCGGAGGAGGGAGCAAGGAGAATAACAGGAAGTGACGCAGGCGCACGTGCTTCCGGGAGGGCGGCGGCGAGGCGCCGGAGAGGCGCGGCCGCCGCTCCGCACCTGCGCAGTCGCCGCCTGCCGCGCTGCCGAGTCACGGAGGGAGGGCGGAGCATAAAGAGGGGGCGGGGCGCCTGCCGGGTGACGCAGGCGCAGTGCGACTCGGAGGCGCGGGCCGCCCCTTCCGCGGGTTTGGATCCGGGTCAGTCAGGGCTCCGCGATCCGGGACGGACTCTCTTGAACCGACCGGACTGGGGGACCGGAGTGCGAGAAGGTGAGAGTCCTGACTGGGACGGGTCGCGCGACGCCGCCCCTCGGCCCTCCTCTGGCCCCACCGGGCGGCGGGCGGTTTTCCGGGGCCCGTCTGCCCGCTGTCGCGTCGCGCCCGGGCGCTGACTGGCGGGGCCGGGCCGGGCCGGGCCGGGCTTTGGGCCTCGTCGTCACCTCGTCGGCTGCCGCGCGGCCTGGCCCTGCCGAGCCCCGCTCTCTCGCCCCGTCCCGCTCACCTGTCCTCCTGTTGCCCCCCTGCCCCGTCTCGCCCCTCCGCCTTCCCCCGCCGGGCCGTGGCTGCTTCTTCCCCTTTTCTCCCTCCTCGGCCGCCCTTTGCCCCTTCCCGCCCTTTCCCGCGCGTTTCTGAGCCCCGGTGCCGTTGGCTGCCCCTTTGCCTCTCCCTGCATCCCCCCCGGCGCCTTCGCCCAACCGAAATCTCTCTCCTGCCGGACGGGGGCGTATCCTGGAGGGGCGGCCTCCCAGCGGGGCACCCCAGGCGGCCGGACCTGCGGGTTCCGGGACAGCTCCCCGCCCTCCGAGCCCCGCCGGGCCCGGACCTTTTCCTCCGATCCTTCTTCCTAACCGCGACCACTCCATCCAGGTTCTGGGTGAAAAGAACAGCCTTGTGCTTTGGCTCCAGCCAGAAGAGCGTGTTTTGGGGGGTGAAAGGGGGTGTGTAGCGAGAGGTGTGAATGTGTTTAATCGCGGGAAGGGGGCGGGACGATTGTTTGCACCACCCAGTCTCGGCGACTGAGATAGAGACTCCCCAGACCAGGCTTTCTCCCCCGGGCAGGGCTCCTCGCCGCCGGGGGCAGAGGGGGCAGAGCGGGCGGGACGGTTCCTAAAGCTTTAACATTGTGATGACGCGCTTACGCGCCGCCGGTCGTTCATTCTCCCCCAGGGCTCTCCCAAGGCTGGGGGCTGGAAGAGGCCTTGGTTAAAACGGCAAGATAGATATAAGACTGTGATACGTGTGCTATTATTGTTGGTTGAAAAGTCAGAGAGAAAACCAGAGATTTTGATGGAGGAACTTGGAAGCATTTTGCTTGTCGTTTTGGAAAGGTTGGGGGACATGGGAGGCATCAAGTGCCCTGTGTGATTTAAGACAAAGTAACTTCGAATAGGTCTTTGCTTGTCGTTTTGGAAAGGTTGGGGGACATGGGAGGCATCAGTTGCCCTGTGTGATTTGACTTAAGAAAAAAGTAACTTCGAATAGGCCTTTAGAAAGTCTGATCTTTTTTTGGGGGGGGGGGAGATTGTTGTTGAAGAAACCAGCGCTGTGAAAAGGGCCAGAAAGCCTCCCACAGGCTTAGTGTGAACGAAGAGGGGCAAGACCGGTGGTGGTTCCCCAAGTTGGTCCCGGAGCTCTTGATCTGAGTGAACAGGAAAGGGAGGAAGACTGAGCGTAAGAAGCGTTTTGTAAATTACAAACTGGCTCCGACTTAGGCTCTTAAGATCGTGCCCAACACTTACCTTCGCTCAGGGTTAATGTAACCGAGAGAAAAGGTGAGTAATAAAAAAAATGCCCAAGTCTGAAATAATGGAGATGGTGGAACCTGGGTCCTAAACTTTTAGTCTGTAGCCAGTTTTTGTTTTGGTCTGTTTTTGGTTTTTAAAACTTTTCGTGTGTCAACAAGAATGTTAACTAAGTTTGTATTAAGGTTTAGAGGTCACCTGCAGTGTATTAAATTAGCGCTGTGTAATTAAAAGTTACGTATTTGGGTATAGAGCTTCTTAACAGAGATCCCAGGCCTTGCAGCAAGGGGCGCGCCACAGCCCCTTCTGTGTCAAGTCCCGCCCGAGCATCCTTAGCATCCAGCTTAGTGCAGACGCCCGTGGTAAGAATTCTGTATTTGTGAAAGAAGGGAATTTCTGCCTGTAGAATTCAGCAGTGGATATTTAGGTGTGATGTATTGACTTGCAGAGAGGCGGAAGAGGGTTGACATGGGGTCTGCAGGATTGGGAAGACTCGGCTTAGATGATTTAACTCTAGAAAGGCCACTAGTCTGAGAGAGCATTGGACTGGTTATAAGTAATTGAGGAAAACTATAAGTCAGACTTTATTTTAGTTCTGCCCACAGGATGAGTTTGTTTACAGCCTACGATAGCACTCTTTCAGATGTGGTGGGCTTTAAGATGATTAAAATGTGATCTTTGCTCACCCCTCTCCCTAGGTATGTAGGACATTATTGAGCGTGCTTGTTGGGGCGGATGGGGGTGGTGGTGGTGGTGGAGGATCCTCCTCTACATCTAAAGATTAGAAACCAGTGCAGTATAGAATTGATAATGTTCATACACTGGTTAAATAAACCAGCAAAATATATGTGGGAATGTATTTAAGTATTTGTCTTAAGAAGTTGAGGTGAAAGCTAGCTGAGTTCTTTGAGACTATTTTCAGTGTTCAGTGTTTCATTCCCGGGAGAAAGCTGACTAAAATATCTCCCTCCATGCATAAATAAATAAAGGAAACAAATAGTCTTGATTCCTTGCTTCGTTGGTACTACATGGTCACATTATATCTAACATATTACAATACACTCTGACCTTTGGAATATTAGAGGTCTCACAATGCATCAAGCCTACCCCTGAGAAATGAGCAGAGAGGGAGGGAATCAGAGGATCCAGGGCTCTACAGAGAGGCACTGCTCTCTGGGAGTCCCTGTGGGGGAGGATGGGAGGGTTAGGGGTTAGGGGTAGGAATAAAGAAAGAAGAGGTAGAATGAATCCTTTGCTTAAAAAATTCCCCATCTTCTGTTTTTTTGTTTGTTTGTTTTAATGTTTTTCAGATTCTTTGTGATATTATAGATGCTAGTTGAAAAAATAACTAGTATCTTTTACCAAGTGAAAGAATAATTGGGAAACTAGATTCAAAGCAATTATTAACATACTTCAGTTATGTTTCTTGTTGCTTTGGTTGGTCCCCCGTTCCCTTTTGTTTTAAATGTAATAATCAGGGTGGGGGGGGGAACTTGGTTATTTATTTTTTGGCTTTTAAAAAAATTGAACATCACTTAAATGTTATCTATAGAACAGTAATTTCTCTTTTTTCTTTACTTCCTACCTTTTATTTTGGCGGGCTAAGTTTGTTCTTTATATTTTTTTGAATTGTAAGTATAATTTATTTTTTTATCTTTTATAATAAAATATTCAAAGCTATTAAAAAAAACAAATGAAGGTATCAACCTTATAGGTTGACTGTGGAATAGTCAGTAATCATTAAACATGTTTGTAATTCTGCTTTGATATTCATATCCAGTTTGATATCTGGATATGAATATTGATATGAATAATGATACTCAGATCAGGATTGCTTTGGAGAAATGCTGCCATGTATCATAAAGTTATACTTAACTAGAATTTTTAGGGTTAGACTAGATAAATAGCATTTTAAAGAATCAGAATGCTATTTGTTGGGCTTTTCCCTTTTATTTCTGATGCAAAAGTCATTTTGTCTACAGGTTTCTAGACCTCTACAAATGGAGAGATTTTCCCCCCTTTAAAAGAATATATTTAAACAGACTTTAGGTGATATTGTTTCCAAAACTGTGTAATAGGATATTGACATCAAGTATTTGGGCATTTTAAATCCCATCTTAATAGATGCAAGAAATCATCTATACTGAAACTTCTTTTTAGAAATAGAAATTTGTTCTCCTCTCTTCTAACAAACAGCAATAGTATCAGGAATAAAGATTTTAACAAAATATATACTTTTGAACCCACCTGTTGTCACTGTGCTCATTTTATTTTGATTTTCTTTTTTAGTATTAGCGGGAACATCATAGTAGTGTAAGAAGTTTCACAATGAAATCCGAAGCCAAGGATGGAGAGGAGGAGAGTCTACAAACTGCTTTCAAGAAATTAAGAGTGGATGCATCAGGGTAATGAAATATATAGTATGTTACTTGGGGATTATTCACTAGACTTAAATAGCCTTTTTCTCTACTAAAATTTCTCATTATTTGTAGAAGATATAAATGTTAATAATGTGACACTATACCAAATCTGCACAGCATTGTATTTCTTGTAAAAGAAACTCCTCTGTTAAATTTTAAAAAGTTGTAGTTCATTTGTACTCCAAAGTTTCATGGTTTGATTTTCCTTAACTTTTGTGGAAGGCATTCCCCCTCTCTTTTTAACCAAACATTATCAAGTGGTGTCCCATTAAGGATTTTCTCATATATCTCTAGGGAATCACAGTATTTTTCACTAAAAGTGAATTACCTCAGTAGAAATCTCTGCAGACATTGTCAATTTCATGGGCCTATTGCTGAGACTATCACTATGGAAACCTATTCATTAGGGTTCTGTCACAGAGATCAATAATCTTGGACCCTTTGGCCAAACTAATTAGAGCACTTATAGACCAGCTGCTGTCTGAATGTTAAAGTTTTACCCATTGCAAAATGTTTTGTGCAATATTCTTCTCATCCCCATTCTTTGTCCCAGACCAGAAGAAGTCTCAGATTTTTAATGGATATAAGAATATTTCTTTTCATGAATGGAAACTAAACACTGGAAACTCATAGTAGAAAACTCCATAACAAGTAATAATAATAATAATCACTAAAAAATTTACTATGTCTTGGACACTAGCCTAAATACTTTATATACATTATTTAGTCCTCACTATCAACTTAGAAGATAGTTATTACTGTTATTCCAGTTTACAGACAAGCCACAGATGAATTAAGCTACTTGCTAAAGGTCACATCAGTAAGAAACCCAGACAGTTTGTCTCCAGAACCTGTGCTCTTCAACCATTCCTTTATATGGTACCTTGAAGACAACTTGAAATGCATGCAGCTTAAATTTATGTTCTAACAATAGTAGAAATTAAATAGATGTTATTATAGCTGTCTGCTTATTGCTAACACTGTTTTGGCCTACCAAATGAGATTTATACTAATAGAGTGACTTATGCTAAATATACTAATTGTGTAATAGCTGTTATAGTTGCTCACATTTGCTTTCATGATACTTCTTCCCAGTGGTTTTTTTCAATATTGTGGTCACTTTGCCATGAAAGTTGATTGGCACTTTATAAGCCTTTTTGGGAAATGGAAACAGAGCAGAGAAACAGTTCCAGATTGTGGTCATAGTGTATACCTTCATGATTTTGGGTAGAAAAAAAATGTTTAAACAGGAGAATACTAGAAATGCTGCATATATACATGTACACATATAAATTTCTTACTATATACATTTTATAAATAATTCTTGATATACAGATTCTTTTCCTGGTATTTTAAAAAGTTGAGTTCTAGCTGATTTGGCTCAGTTGATAGAGCGCTGGCCTACAGACTGAAGGGTCCCAGGTTGCAGGCTCCATCCCCAGTTGGGATTGTGCAGGAGGCAGCTGATCAGTGATTCTCTCATCATTGATGTTTTTATCTCTCTCTCCCTCTTCCTTCCTCTCTGAAATCAATAAAAATACATTAAAAAAAAAGTTGGAATATAAAATTAAGCTGTTTCAGTACTCTTAAAAAATTCTTTGAACATTAAAAAAACCTTTCAAAATATTTGTTTAATATATGACCATATATATAGTTGTGGCATATGATCTGCTTTGAGTATAATTATAGAAAGAGAAATAGCAGTGAAGAGCATTTGAGAAAACTGAACAAATAAGAGTAGAAGGGGTGAGTCATTACCATGAGTAAGCAGAATAAGACTTGTATAATGTATCCTACATCTCTAGTTGTTTCATATTGTTGCTGACTTACAAATGGGACATCTGAGGTACTGACTCATAAACTAACCAAGCCTTGCCTGGAATTTAGCATCCTGTTAAGCAGGTTTGGATTTCTAATGGTATTTGTCTTACCAAAATAAATCTCTATATATTTATTATAGAACAACGTAAACCTTTTTATCTGACTATAAAATAACACATGCTTATTATAGACAAGTTCACAAAAATAAAAAAGGAAGTAAACATCACATTTCACCATAATCACTGTTAATATATAGACTATATATAAAACACTGTATATCATTATGTGTAGATGCTTATCTATGCTGTTTCCTCTTAATATTATAAGCATTTTCTTATGTTATTAAAAGGTCTTTATACACTTAATTTTTAATACATTTCTAATATTCTATTTTCTAGATCTGCCACAATTCATGTAATGGAATATTTTCTATTTGTTAGACATTTAAATTATTCTCAATTACTTTTTATCTTTAATTATATTTTAGTGGACATCTTTTTATTTTACTTTAGTAGGTTTTATATTTCTAAAGGGTTTTTTATTAGTACCACAACATGTGAGGTAGGAGTGTGTGTATGTGTGTGTGTGTGTATGTTGAAAAGATCTGAAAGGAATCATATTAAAATGTTAATGTTGCTAATCTCCAGGTTGTGAGATTATAGATCATTATTTTTTCTCTTTTAAGTTTTTTCATCTTCTTTGTTGGAAACGCATAGTACTTGTGTAATTTCAAACTGCCAAGATTTAACTCAGTAGATATTTCAAGTTTATTAGTTGTAAAAATTAGAATATTTTTCTAAAAGTTGTATAATATGTGAAGATGTGTTCATTTTCAAGTTAGATTGAGTCTCCTAAAGCTTTTGCTCCTAAACTTAGTTTTCAACTCTGGTTGCGCACATAAAATAAGTGGTCAGTGTCATTAGCATTCTCTCTGGACATAAGGCCTGATCTGCCCCAGATAAACAGCCTAAAGTCTATTTTTATCCTGTTGCTGGCTATACTTAAGAATCATTCTTTGGCTTGTGATTTTGCAACAGTGGGCTTTTAGGGATCCTTTAAATTTGGTTCCAAAGGAAAATTTGCACTAAAAGCTGAATAATTTTTGAGAAACTCAGACTAGAAAGAAAACAAGTTTTGTTTGGGTTGGTGAAAGCAGTAAGTTCTGTAGTTATAAATTTTGTTCTTTTCTTTAGGTCCATAGCATCTCTGTCTGTTGGAGAAAGCCCAAGTGTCAGAGCATCAGTCAGAACAGCAGCAGATGATACCAAACCTAAAACCACATGTGCATCTAAAGACAGTTGGCATGGGTAAGAGCTGCCTCTTGCAGATGATTTTTAACTCAGTATTACTGGATTTTCTTTCCCATGTATCCAGAAATGGGTATGTATGATATGGAACCCAAGAGTCAATGTTTAGAGAAGACCCATTCTTCCCAATTATGGATATGCTGAGATTTGCTTTATATTCTGGTGCATAGTAAATTTCTATAAAGTTAGTTTCTAATTCTATGTTTGTTTGAGAAGAATGAGTTTTCTCTAATCATTCTTGAGTTCCATATATGTCCATTAAATTAAGCTTTTAATTATTATTTAAAATAGTGTTATTTGAATTTTTTAAATATTTTTTTTGTCAGCTTGACCTATCAATTATTGAGGAGTATGTTAAAATTTCTTCTATGGGAATTCATTTGTCTGGTTTCCTCTTAAGCTCTATATTTTTGCTTTATGTATTCTGAGGCTATTTTGTAGATTCATAGGGCCTACATTCATTACAGTTTAGAATGTTTTCTTTGTGATGAATTGAGACATCATATAGTGACATCCTTGATCCCTCATAATGGCTTTGGTCTTAAAGTCTATTTTGTCTGGAATTAATATAGCTAATATAGTTGTCTTTTAGTTAGTATTTGCCTAGTGTATCTTTTTCTAGTATTTTCAATCCTTGTTTTAAAATTTTCAAATACATATGATTTGTTTTATTTAATCTGATAATTTTTAACTGCTTAAACTCATTTACATAGATTTTACTTTATGCCTTTATGCTATCAATTGTCTCCCCCCGTCCCCCTTTTTCTCATCTTTAAAAAAATTGTTTGAAATGGGTTTGTTTTTTCCCCTACTATTTTTCCTTCTATTGGTTTGGAGATTGTATACTTTATTTCTATTATCCTAGTAGTTAGCCTTGAAATTTTACTATACATGCTTAACAAAGACAAAAGTTAGTATTTTAACCATTTTTCTTAAAACCCATTTACTCTGATCTGACTTCCATGGTCTAGGTGCCCAATATTTTAGTTCTGTCACTTTTTAGACTTACAAATTAGGTTTTATTTAACTTCATTATTATTTAAATAGTATTTATTTAGATTTATCTCATTTATACTGTTTGCTCTTACCATTCTTGCATCTCATACTTTCCATAGGATCACCTTTTTTCTTCCTAATCTACTTTCTTCTGAGGTTCCTTTAGTGAAGGTCTTATTGGCAAATAGGGCCATATAGAATAAATTTAATGGTTCCTCTGGAGTTGTATAACATCATGTTCTATTGGTAAATATATTTTGCTTTGATTTATCTGAAAATGGCTTTATTTAATTCTTGTTCTTTGGAGATACACCTGAGTTGATACATACCTAAAATCATAGCTTTAGATTGATAGTTATTTTCTCTTAGTACTTGTCTTCTGGCTTCCATGTTGACATTGAAAAGCCTTTTCATCTAATGGTTCTTTTGGAAATAATCAGTTTTTAAGCAGTTCCTGTTGGGTTTGGTATTCTATAGTTTGCTCTAGTGTATCTATCATTTGCTTCAATGTGCTTTCTGTATCTATAGATTCTTTCATCAATTTAAAAAACTTACCAGCTGTTATCTCTTTAAAAATTACTCTTTCCTTCTCTGTAGTCTTTAACTCTAAATTTCTTAGTCTTATATCCTTTAAACATTTTTTTTAACTTAATGTATTATATGTGTACATATCTTCCCACTGCCCCCCTCTCCCATGCATACCCTAATCCCCCAGTGTCTTGTGTCCATTGGTTATGCTTATGTGCATACATACAAGTCCTTCAGTTGATCTCTTATCTACCCCACTTCTCCCTAACCTTCCCATTGTAATTTGACAGTCTGATGCTTTACTGCCTCTGTATCTATCTTTTTTTCATCAACTTATAATGTTCTTTATTATCCACAAGTGAGTGAGATCATGTATTTTTCTTTCATTTACTGGCTTATTTCACTTAGCATAATGCTCTCCATTTCCATCCAGGTTGCTGCAAATGGTAAGAATTCCTTTTTTTTATGGCAGCATAGTATTCCATTGTGTAGATGTATCACAGTTTTCTGATCCAGTCATCTGATGGGCACCTAGGCTGTTTCCAAATCTTAGCTATTGTAAATTGTGCTCCTATGAATATGATTGGTGTTTATAGTTTCTTAGGAGTCTTACATCTCTTAACTGTTACTTTTCCAAACCTCTACGTCTCTGTTCTGCCTTCTTGGTCAGGGGTCAGCAAACTTTGTTTTTGTTTTTGGTAAAGGGCCAAATAGTAAATATTTTAAGTGTTGGCAGGCGAGAGATGAGATCTGAGCATATTATGTAGGTACTTACATAAGTGAGAAAACTCGTGCCCTCCCTGCCTGATGTGGGCTATCTTGGCTATGGACATACTTTGTGTTCTGCTGCTGAGAGTCTCAGGATGAAATGACTAGACTTGTGGGATAGCTGGGTTGAGGGCAATGCCAGGGTCAGTTTTACTTTCTGCCCTAGTGGTACTCAGCTTCTAGTATGTCTTTCTTCCATAGAGAGCCTGGCACAGGCCAGACACTCAGACTGAGATTCTGCTTCTCAGTGCCCAGTGATTGCTGACAGCGGAGTGATGGGGAGAATGGGCAAAGGGGGACACCTCAGCCTGGTCTATGGCTCTCAGTGCTGGCCCACGGGCTATAATTTGCTGACCCCTGTTATAAATAATTTAAATATTATCTTCTAGTTTAGTATTTCTTTCCCTAACTATGTATTCTGCTTAGTCCATCTGTTTAGTTTATTTTCAAATATAAAGTTTATTTCTTAAAATTCTATTTGGTTTTGTTTCCAAACTTGCTTGGCAGTGTTATTTCCTTTTTGTTTTGCTCAGTTCTTTTGTTTATTAAATATATTTTTCTGATAAGTCCCAGTGTCTAAAAACTTCAGGAGTCTAAATCTCTCAGCTGTTAATCAGTGATAGAAATGAACCCTAAACCTGCTACTCTGTTTAGAGATCGTGGCATAATGGCCATTTGTAGCATTAGCCTCACATTGATACTGAAGCTGCTGAATTCAGGACATAGAAACATTTAGTTTTTACACCCTACAGTTGTCTGTGCAGGATGCTTCTCCAAACCGGTTGGGTCACAGTTTCCTGAGCCAAGGGTTGGGGCAGGGTGGGTGTTCTGCACTAAATGTTTGGCTCAAGAAATACAGGTAAAAACTACCCTTTACCTCTCCTGTTTTTATAGCTGGCTAATACGGAGATGTTGACGTTTTTGAGACACAGAGACATAGGCAGCTTAAAAGGGAGGCAGGCACATCCCTTTGAGAGAAACTTAAGATCACTAGACTCATAAGTCTGAGAGGGGTCAGATTTCCAACTGTTCTAAAGAATTTGTTTAGGAGAGCTCTGTATCCCAACATCTTGTACATTTTTTTCCTCTTAGCTCTACACGGAAATCTTCACGAGGAGCAATGAGAACCCAACGTCGTCGACGGTCTAAGTCTCCTGTCCTTCATCCCCCAAAGTTTATACATTGCAGTACAATAGCATCTTCCAGCAGCCAGCTCAAGCACAAAGGCCAGACTGACTCTCCTGATGGCAGCGGTGGGTTGGGAATTTCAACCCCTAAAGACTTCAATGCAGGAGAATGCTCTACTTCTCTCGATACTAATCACACAGGGGCAGTTGTCGAGCCTTTGAGAACTTCGGTTCCAAGGCTGCCGTCAGAGAGTGAGAAGGAAGACTCTTCTGATGCTACTCAAGTCTCCCAAGCAAGTCTCAAGGCCAATGATCTCGCTGACTTTCAATCTGTTTCCAAGCTAAACCAGGGCCAGCCATGTGCATGCCTAGGCAAGGAGTGCCAGTGTAAGAGGTGGCATGATATGGAGGTGTATTCCTTTTCAGGCTTGCAGAATGTCCCTCCCTTGGCCCCAGAACGAAGATCCACGCTTGAGGACTACTCTCAGTCGCTTCACACCAGAACTCTGTCTGGCTCCCCGCGCTCCTGTTCTGAGCAAGCTCGAGTCTATGTGGATGATGTGACCATTGAGGACCTGTCAGGCTACATGGAATATTACTTATATATTCCCAAGAAAATGTCCCACATGGCAGAAATGATGTACACCTGATAGCAAGAACCAACTAATATGCTTTAAACCAATGAAGGGCTGTCAGAGAGATGTAGTAAATGGCAGACCTGGCAGCCACTTTGTGTGAGAAGACACCTCCTGCTCACTGTGCTTGCAATAAAAACTTTACTTGGCATCTCAGTTCATCTTCATTCTTTAAACTTGCTCTCTGAGTTCTCACATATCTACAAACTGATCAAAGAAAAAGCCCTTTCACTTAGTTATGTTCCTGGGGGATGAAGAAACTACAATTACGTGACTGGTAGCAGTGGGTATATGGTAAAAGCATTTTTCAAATCTGTGAAAGATTTTGTGGCCAAGGAAATGAAATGTGGTTTTATAATTGGACTGAACATTTGTTATGCAGTAGTTGCCAGCTCAGAATATTAGAACTTCTATGACTGATTTAAGCCATCTCTGATTTAATGCAAAAGTTATTGTCTTTACAAGTTTCTTATGTTATTATTAAGCCAGAGATCCAGAGTTTAGATTTAATATGAATAAACTAGCTGGCCTGCCCTGTGTTGTTTGAGAGAATCATTAGCTATCATTAAGCAAACCTGCTGGTGGTGGTCATCCTGAGGCATGTTACATAACGCGCCTCATGGAAGAAGCAGCTTGGAGTGGGCTGCTTCAGTTGGAGCAAGAGGATGTAATCTTTGAAACTAGTATGTGTCTTCTCTATCTTTCACATTTTAATGTATATGGCGTGTTTCATATACATGTAGATCTCACACTTCAGTTTCAAATGTTTTGGATGGATATTTTCTCTGCCTTCCTATGCTAAGAACTCCTAAGAGAATTTTATACATGCGTATCCTGCATTTCTGGTCAATCATCCCGAAATGCCTTTTAAGTTTGGTAAAAAAAAAAATCCTCAATTTCAGCTGGAGGATCAATCCCTATCTTTTTCACATAGTTCCAAAGTGAATTTTACATATGCCACCTAACTTTTAATTCAGACCATCCTAAGCATGCCCATTGAATATAGTGAAAATTTGTCTAGCCATTTTAACAACATGTTAACAAAAAGTTTGTTTTATGTAGATTACAAAGTAAGATTTACTCTTCATTAAAACATCCTACTGTGGGGTTGATTCATGACAGTAGAGTCTGGGCTTACAAGTAGGTGTACTTCTACTTGGGAGAAATGGGGAGGGTATTTACTGGAAAAGCCCTGGAGAGACCCCGGCCAGTTGCTAGTTACTAGTTTAGTGTGGATTGAGTAGTATCTGAAGGCTGTGGATCAAGACAGCAGAATGCCTTTCATCACAGCACTAGGGACTGTTAACAGGTACTGGTTTCATAATGCTAACAGAAGGTGCACTGTTTGTACAGCTGAGGCAGCAGTTATGGAACTTTCAGATCTCAAGATTCTTGTGCTTACAAATTGAGAATCCCAAAGCTTTTGCTTATGTGGGTTATATTTATCATTATTTACCATATTAGAAACTAAAACTAAGAAATTTTAAATATATATTACTTTAAAGATAGTCCATAAATCCATTTATGTTCATATAAATAATATTAGAAGCCTAGTGCACGAAATTTATGTTCATATAAATATTAGAAGCCTCTTGCACGAAATTCATGCACAGGTAGTCCTTAGCAGCTGCCAGCCAGGGCCTCCCCAGCTACCAGCAGCTGGCCAGGGCCTTCCATTGGTCTGCCCCTTCCCTTGGTGGTCAGCACACATCATAGCAAGCAATTGAACTCCCGAGGAGACACTTTACGTATTAGGGTTATATATATATAGGTTCTAAATTGGAAAATAACTTCTCCAAAACAGTATTTAGGAGAGTTGCATTGTTTTACATTTTTGCAAACCCCTGTAATGTTTGGCTTATTTGAAGACAGCTAGATTCTCAGATCTGCTTCTGCATTTAGTCTCGTGACGGTGCCTGTCACATGACCTTGGAAAACTACGCCTGTGAGACAGAGTTTGAAAAAATAGTTAATTTACGTATGTCACCTAACTTTTAATGAAAATAGCTTTGGCCTCGCAGATCCCCTGAAAGAGTAGATTCCCGGACCACGTTTTGAGAACCACTAATTTAGGCTATTAGAGCTGATTGGACCCACCACCCACCCTCAGCTCTACAACTCCTGTTTTCACCTTTCTTACTGGAGAGTAATGGAGTGAATGGGCTTAACATGTTACTTGAATTCAAATGATTCCCAAGTCCCTAAACCCTTTTTGGTTTGTTTCTCAAACCAGTTATCTGGTTATTTGCTTAGTTCTGTATATTAACAGAACAATCACCGGAGGATGGAGAATGATGCATATTCCTTTCAGACAAAGTTGTTATGAGGAGGTGGGATGAAAAAGTTCCAATGTTTGAGTAACCTGTTGGAGAAATCCAAACGTGGATGGAAGCTTAGGCATTCCAGATTTGCAAGAATGAGTTTTAAGTATTTACATCTCAGTATCTTCCTCCAAACATGAATCTTAAAGTTAAAAATTACTCTGTTAAGACCTATTTGGGCCAACATTAATATGCATCCCTCAATGGGACATTTGACATAGTGAGTTCCACTTACAACATCCTTCTTTGATCTGTCCTGGTAAATGGATTCAGATTGTGGATTGAGGAATTAATACTCTTGATATTGAGAAGAGCATCCTGACGTGTGCATTAATTAATTACTCATTGAATATTCATTCACTTTATTTAACACATTTACCAAGAGTACAAAACGCCAGAAACACTATACTAGGAATAGAACAATAAGAACATATACTTGTCCTTAAGAAAGTGCTGTGGAGAGAGAAGGATTGGGGGATAATTAGGGCTGGGCAGGGAGAGGGGGTGATATTTTATTTGGGGTGATCAGATAAGCCTCTGATAAGGTGACGTTTTAGCTGAGACCTAAAAGTGAGGGAGCGAGCCTTGTGGGTGTTTAGGGGAAGAGCATTCCTGACGAGAGGAATAGCAGAATTATCTGTCTTGAAGCAGGTGAGGTCACAGCGGCAGTTCATGGAGGATCTTTTAGGCCATTTTAAAGGTTTGGACTCAGGAGGAGATAAGGAACCATTTGGGTTTGGAGAAGAGACATACCAGAGATGGCCTTTTAAAAATATACATTATTGATTGCCGAGAGGGGGGGAGAGAGAAAAACCTCAATGATAATGCACGCCCTGCACTGGGGATCAAGCCCACAACCCTGGCATATCTCCTGACCGGGAATCGAACTGTGACCTGGTTCATAGGTTGATGCTCATCCACTGAGCCACGCTGGCTGGAATTTTTTTTATTATAATTGATTTCAGAGAGGAAGAGAAAGGGGAGAGAAATAGAAACATCAAATCATTTATGGGCTGCCTCCTGCAAGCAAACCCCACATTAGGGATTGAGCCGCAAAACCTGGCGTTAAAAGAGCCCTGGCTGCTGTATGTGGACTAAGGGGAGCAGGGGAAGGAAGCAAGGAGAGCAGTTAGGAGGCTGTTGCAGTAGATCAGGCAATAGTTTCCAGTGGCTTGGGCACTTGGCAGTACAGAGAGAGGTTCTGAAATCACTTTGACGGTAGAGCTGAAGGGTTTTGATAAGGGATATTAGGTGTGAGAGACAGGTTGGAATTAAGGGTGATACCAATGGTTTTAATAATCTGGAGAGCAGGTCTAGGAGAAGAAATTGGGAATTGGATTTTATTAAGTCTGAGATGCTTGTGTAGACATGATGTAGAGCTGTTGAATTGGTGGTTGGATACATGACTGAAGATAGGAGAGTGGTTTAGGCTGGAGATACAGTTAGGATGCTTATATTTAAACTATGAGACTGAAGGAAATCACCTTGGAAGCAAATGTAGATAATCAGCTCAAGGACCAAGCTCTGGGACATTCTCAGGGTAAAGAGGGCAGGGGAATGAGGAGGAACCAGCAAAAAACTGAGTAGCAGCAGCAGAAGCAGAACCAAGAGAGAAGTTCTAGAGGTCAAATAAAGCATTTTAAGAAGGAAGCTGTCAGCTGCCAAATACTAAGGAGACAGATTAGGGGAACCTACTAGGTGCAGGCAAGGACATACAAAGATGAGCCAGAGTGCCAGGCACAGAGTAGGTGTTCATGCATTGTTTTGGAATGAAGATAATCCTTGCTTCAAAACACCTCCCAGTTTAGGGGAGGAGCCAGTATGGGAAGTTACCTAACCAGCCAGGTGCCTTGCCTGGGAAGATGAGGCTTCTTCAGCTGAGTCTTCAGCGCTGAGAACTCAGGTGGGTTTCCATGTGTAGTCCTCTCTGTTCTGGATTTTCAGTTCCCTTCTCTCCAGGTTCCCCAGGAAGCAGTCACGCTTAAGTTGAGAAGGAAATACAGGACACAAGTGACTACCCCACCTGACAGAGAACCATGGAGCAAGAAAAGACCTGGGGGAAAGAGGAATGAGATAGATACTTTTTAAAACAGTTCAAATTCACTCCAAGTTTTAATAAATTCCATTTGGTGGAAAGAACTTGGTTTTCCTAAGGAAAATCTGTTTTAATGCCCCTCTGGCCACAAGAGGGCTCCCTTTCCCTGATGGTTTAAGGGCAGGGCCAAAAAGTGATGGTGGGATCAAGAAGTTCAACCTGGTCCCGGTAAGGTCAGCACCAAATTTGGCAAAGATTTTACTTAAACTTTTAAGAAGTCAAAAGTGTCCCTTTAACAGTAAAAAGTGAAAAGCCACAGGGTAATGTTGAGTAAACACATATTGGGAAGAATAAGGAGTACTTCAATGTCAAAGTAAGCAATATTTAGGGAGTGATCCCTTCCCACATTGGTGACTATTAAGCATAATCGTTTGAAAAGTAATATCCGGTGAAGATAATATTAATAATGGCTAACATTTATTAGTTGTGTAGTGTGTTATAGGCCTTTTTAAAAACAGTATTAAATCATATAATCTTCACCTAGTCATATAAGGTTGATACTGTTAGCCTTAATAACCCTTTAAGAAAGGTACTTTTACAGATGAAGAATTTGTGGCTTAGAGAAATTACCAGTTGGTTCAGGGTCACACGGCTTGAGATTTGAGCAGATATCTAACTCCACAATTACTTACTCTCTATGTTAGATAGGACCAGGGTCTCAAGGTCTTGGCCACTCTTTTTCTTTGAAATGCCAGATGGCAGAATTTTATGATTTTATTAACACAAATACAATGTGTACACAACCTGCCTATTCATTTTCTTCGCTGTGCAGCCTGGCATTGGGATTGGTGGCTCTGATGGCCAGCTGGGCTGCTTTTCCACCGTGGCTCTGCGGTTCTTTGAGGAGACGTTGTGAGCATTATCAGCACAGTAAGATTTATTGTACGTCAGCAGCACTTCAAGCTCCTTGACGTTATGGACCAGAAACTTCCGAAAGCCACTGAACAGCATGTGCTTTGTTTCCCTGTTGCTCCCATAACCAGTGCTGGGCATCAAGATCTGGCCCTTGAATCTTCCATGCCCCCTATTGCCAATGTCTCTGGGTTTCTGCCAGTTCCGCTTAATTTTGACATATCGGTCTGACTGGTGCCGGATGAACTTCGTGGTTCTCTTTTGGGTTTCACGAGGGGTCTGAGGGGCAGTCATGGTGCCATGTAGGAGATGGTTGCCACCTCTGTAGGCAGCGCCGAGGGAGAGAGCTGGACCATTCTTAATAAATGTTATTTCTTGCTTAATGTTAAAATGTAGAACAGTAGCCCTGACCGGTTTGGCTCAATGCATAGAGTGTTAGCCTGCAGACTGAAGAGTCCCTGGTTCGATTCTGGTCAAGGGCATGTACCTGGGTTTTTCAGGCACATCCCTAGCAGGAGGTGTGCAGGAGGCAACTGATCGATGTTTCTCTCTCATCAATGTTTCTAACTATCCCTCTCCCTTCTTCTCTGTAAAAAAAAAAAAAAAATCAATAAAATTAAAAAAGAATATAGCACAGTATTTGCAGATGTAACAGTAAACAGGATGAGTTG
>PVJN01044327.1:0-17383 GCA_004026805.1 Lasiurus borealis | reverse complement strand
CGCGCGCGGCCGGGGCGGGAGGAATGCGGCCGGCGGGGCGCGCGCGCCGGGGGACGGGCGGGCGGGCGGGCGGGCGGGGGCGCGCGCGGCGGGGCGAGGACGGGGCGGGGCGAGGGCGGGGCGGGGCCGGGGCGCCCGGGGAGCGCGGACGCGGCGCCCGAGCTCGGGAGCAGGGGCGCGCGGTCCCCGGGGACGTCACGGCGCTGGAATCCGAGGAATGCCGGGCGGCCCGAGCTCCTCCCGCAGGCCCCGGACTTTTAGTCGCGCACTTTTAACGTGGCAGGTTTGGGGGGGTGGGGGGGAATGTTTGTCAAGGTGGGGGGCTGGGCAGGGAGGACGGGATGCAACTCCCTGGAGGGAGCGTCGCCGTCGCCGGGGTGGCGGAGGAAGAGCCACCTTAGCCTCCTCTCGGTGGGGGGCTGCAAGCGGGGAAAACGGAAAAAAAAATGCCACTGAGACCTCGGGAAACGGCAGGAGCAGGATTGCGGCGGCAGCTGGCCCGCCCCGGCCTGGAAGCAGCTCAGTCTCCATCCTGTACCGGGAAGCCCTGCAAGCAGGACCTCCCCAGGCAGCCCCTGCACCGGGGACGTAGACCTGGAGGTGAGAGGTGGCTTCCCCGAGCAGCCAGCCTGAGTGTTCTCTCTCCAGCACCCCCGGCACCTCGAGGCACTCTGGACCTGCTGTCTTAACCCACCCACCCCATCACACACACACACACACACACACACACACACACCCCTCTCCTGGACCTGCTGTCTTAATCCACCCACCCCATCACACACACACACACACACACACACACCCTTCTCCCGGAATTGCAAACGCCAGGAGTTGGTAGAGGTCTTTTTCCCGGTTCTTTCCAAGCCACAAACTCAACCCCACCCTGCCAGGGGAAGGCGACTTCCTTAGCGCTTTCGGAGGTGGAGTTAATGGCCTGCAGCCGGTTTGATGGGAAAAGCACCGAGCGAGCCTGCACAAGGACCCAAGGCGTTAGTTAGGCCTTGCCCTGCTGGTGACGGGTTAGATGAACTGAGAAGTATTCCAAAGCCCAAAGCCTTGGCTACGGTAGCTGTGGAATTAAAAAAGAGTTGGCCTACATTTCTGCGGTCCTTTGCATTCCTTGAAACATGCCTTAGGAATCTACCAGGACTCAAAGCGCTCAGTCCTTTCAACCTTGCTTAGATTTTTTGAAAGGGGGTCCTGGAAGTCATTGTCGCCAGATACTGTTCCGAATTGCTTCACGGTCCCACAGTCACAAAAATTGGGGAAGAGAATGGGGAAAAAAAAAAAAAGCAAAACTTAATTATACTACCATCATGTGCAAGTTTGTGACTGTCTTTTCTGGGCAAGACTTAATTATACTACCATCATGTGCAAGTTTGTGGTGACTGTCTTTTCTGAGCATTTGACCATCTCCAGAACTGGAGGAAGCAGAGAAGACACCAAAGGGAGAGAAGGGGGAAGGGTGAAGGGCATGAAGATCCGATTCTCAAACTTCCAGGGAAACAGCTGGATGGCTTCAATGTGGACTTGCTGTGTTTCCAAAGAAAATTAGGGAGTGCCTTAACTGTGGTCCAGGAAGTGTGGAAAGCACTTTGCACTTCCGGTGTCATTATCCCCATTTCCTAGATAAGGAAAGTGAGGCATGGAGAACTTCCCTATCTCACCCAGGGTCACACAGCAGTCAGATCTGATAATGGAGCCTAGTCTGGTCTGGCCCAAAAATGCAAGCTACTTATCTCTTCATTTTAACAAAACAGAATTAAGGTTAAAGATACAGAAAATACCTGCGGGCTTTCCAGGTAAAACCCAAGTGCCTGCTCTTCCCCTGAGATAGAAATGCCTCTTGGTGTCTTAGAAGGAAAGGAAGTGGCATTTGTGTGTTGTTCTAAAATCACCGTGATACCAAACTCCCAGCACAGCTGATAAGACAAGTGTTGGTGAAGAATGAGCAAAGGACTTAACATGGAGACAGCCTTCCTTTTTTAAATAGGAAGTCCAACTTGGAGTGACAAAAAGCCTTTCATTCTCTGGGGAAGTATGGAAGAGCGAGTCACAGGCTTCTTTCAGAAAGGAAAAAAGGCAACCCAAGTCTGCGTCACACTCCTCAAGTGTGCAGCAGAGTGAACGGGAGCTTGGCTAAGGGGATAGGTCCCAAATACATCACTACTTGAAAGCTTTGTAAGAACCTGTCCATATAAATAACTCCCAGAGTATTTCAACTTGTTACAAGCCTTATGTAAACCACAAATGCAGGCAGAATCTCCGGGGCCTCCATGATTCCTCCTACCTCAGTGTGTTCCTCATGTTGATTTATTAATGTTACACCTTCAAACCATCAGAATCACTGAAAAGCAACACAAGACAAGCTCCCCAGTCAAAGCACACTGGAGAGGGAGCAGGCTCTCCTAGGAAAACTGATGATCTCTAGGAATCTACTCATTTTTAAAGTCTTACGTATGTAATTATTATTGTGTTGGTTTTTACCTTCAGTCTAATTCCAATTCCTAAATGGATATTTGGCAGTAATAGAGAGAAAGAAAATGGGGAGCTTTTTCAAGATATACATCTGTGTAACCCCTGCTCTCATAGCTTATTCAGCATATTCCCTGGGTTTAAGGAAGAGACTTGGATGGGTGTATACATGTGTATTTATAATATTTTAGTGAGTATTGAGATATAATTCACATGCAATACAAAGCCCAAATCTGGCATCCATACAATTGATGGCTTTTTCATATGAATATATCCGCCGCCCAAATCAAGATATAGAAAATCCACCGCAGAAATATCCCTTGTGTGACATCTTAGAAAGTATCATCTCTCCAGGTTGACTTCTACCACCAAAGAGGAGTTCTGCTAGTTATCAAACGTCATTTAACTGGAATTATACTGTGTGTGTACATGTTACAATTTGCTTCTTCATTCTCCCATTGATATATTGGAGTGAGACAACAGAATTACTTGAGAGATAAAACCGAAACATCTCCCAAGTAATTCTGTTAAGTCTCACCCCTCCAATTCAGAACCACTGACTTATAGCAAAAAAATAATAATAATAAAATAAACCTAGATTATTCTACATCTACAAAAATGATTGACAGACAAGAAAAGAAGAGGAGATTTTAGAACATTTTAGAGGGCTTTCATGGACATATATATTCAAAGCTTCTCATCAATAAAAATAAAGTAGGAAATTAACGAGAATATGAACTTATTAGCTAGTGATTTTTTTAAGCTACCTGATTCTTAAAGAATGGTCACATACAGCCACAGATGCATACATAGCACTACTCCAGGAGCTAAAATAGTCCACAGTGTGAATGGCATCCCCAGAGTTGTACAGGGTGGAGTCCCTGATGTGATGAGTTCTCCCTTTAGAGAGAAGAAGTTCATAGGATCTGCTTGGGAAGAAACTTCTGACACAGAAGACAGCCCTCCCTCCTTCCTAGTTGCATCTTTGAGGCCTTTCAGTTTGGGGAATGAATGGAGTTCTCCAACGCCCAGCCTTTCCACAGGTTGACTAAGCCAGGAAGCCAAATACTCTCAAATATTGGTAAAGTGATAGACTTTTGTGGAGGCATGGGTAAGATATCAGTAAAAGTGCACAAGGTACATGTGGGTTCGCTCTCCTAGGCTCACCGGTCTCCATTTCATCATCTTTTCTAATATCTCAACTCTCATTCCCGAAGCCCCCTCCTCTCTGGCCACCAGGCCTCTGGTCATTACCTCTCCAATGCATTTTTCTTTCTTTTTTTCCATCTGTCAGGAAAAGGCTCCCTGCCTTCCAAATGGGGCTACTTCCTGACCTGAATCAAAGGAGAGAAGGCTCCCATATCCGTACCTGCCAACCTAGGCCCCAAATGAATTATTTCCTCGTTACCTCCTTCAGGAAAGAATGTCAAAGGCTTTTTGGTTGTATTTTTTCAAGCTGCAAGGAGAAAGATGGATCTGTTTTCCTGGATAGTCTGCCAGCTCCAGGGGGCAGTGATCCCGGAGTCGGATACAGTGGGCAGACTGGCTCTAGACAGATCGCAAGTTTTTCCAATAAAAACCTGCAGAATTAAACCAATTGTTTACTCTTTAAAAGTTCCACAGGACAGCAATATTTATTAATCAGGTAACTCTAGAAAAGGTAATTCACACACATTATTGTAACTTTCAGGAAGTTGTAAAAGGGGGAAATAAAACCCAACCATGTGTAGCGTATTCATTATCGTTCTCTACTAATTTCACCTTAGGTCACAAACACCCTTTGAATCATGTCTTCCTGATCATATTCACCAGGCTCAGCTTGCTGACTTTTCCCCCCTCCCTCAGCACCAACCTTGCTTTCCAGCACTTCCTGGCTTGATGGGAACACACACATATCCTCTTTGGGGCAAACTGCCAATGAAAAGTGTACCCACCCCTTATTGCTGAAAACCATCTATTATTCAGAAAAGGCTTTTACTACTGAAATCTCTTCATTTTTATGTGAACGCTTTTAAACTTTGTAATGGAATAGAGTCATTTAAAAAAAATCACTCTCCACAGTCATCTACATATGGTTGTTAAAATAAAAAGCATAATTTAACGTTGTGTGCAACTGATCTGGTAGATAGGAAGAACTGTCTTAGTACAAATCCTTCGGTTTACAATGAACAAAACCCCACGTCAAGTTGTTCAAGCCAAAAAGGAATATATTGGCAGGATACTGGGACGTGACATGGAATCTATGAGAAAGAAGGGTAGGACCAGAGAATCAAAAAGGTACTCTACTCCTCTCCTCCTGGCTGGGGATAATACCCTCCTCTTATGGGCATATCCAGGTTCAACAGCCATGCAGTCCTGGGCAAAGAGCTAAAGCTCTTACACCTGGATGCCCTCACCTGTAAAGGGGGAATGGTGAACATATCTACTTCATGGCAGGGGGAGGGGGGGGAGATGGGTAGTAATGATAAGTCAATGTGTGAAAAACCCTTAGAACAGTACCTGGTACACACTGAGCTGTGCTACCTATTAATACTATTATCAACCTCATTCTATGTCTACAGGCTGGATTTCTCTCCTTCAACAGGGATTGTATCTCAAATCCAAATATCCAAGAGAAAGAATATGGCTTGAGTTGTCAATTTTATGTCTTGAAGAAGGACAGGCTGCTGTGCCTGAGCCTAGCTGTTAGGGTGGGAAGTCACTTCTCAAGGGGTGGCATCTGAAACCACACCAATAAGAGAAAGGAGAGACATGGGTAAGATACCAGTGGAAGTGCACAAGGTATGTGTCAAAGAGGAGTCCTGGGAATCCTTCCATTAACTGTAATGTTCTACACCATCTATGCAAAGATGATTTCTCCTGTGGAGAAGGAAGTAACCTATGAAGGTGAGTGACAGAGGGAGGAGGTAAGGGAACCAATGTCCAGTAAACACTTGCTATGCTCCAGGAACAAGACTAGTTCTTGTATATGCATAATTGGAGGTAATCCTTGTGAGTGTTAGTATTAGGGATTGCATGTATCTCTCCAAAATTCATATGTTGAAGTCCTAATATGGTTACATTTGGAGACAAGGCCTTTCAAGGAGATCAGGTTAAGTGAAGCTGAGTCCAGGGGAGGCAGCCAGGAAGCAGCTGGGTGTTAGGAGAGATTTTGATTTAGTGGTGAAGTCACACTTTCTGGGAGTACAGAGTCATTTCTGTCTGCAACATTAATCTCAAAAGGTCAGAGGTACCTTTATTTCTAAGAATAGTTATGAATCTGTCATCCATGAAATGAGCTAAACTGTTCTTCATCCTATTTATGTTTCCACCTGGGCCAGCTCTCAGGAAGGTACACAGCTCTAGAATTTACCATGGCTGGCCACAGAGCCATCAATACCTTCATGGAGTTGCATGAGGGCAGGTAAATGATAGCTGTAATTATCCCCATCTAATCTCTAAAATACCTGCCTGTTGCCATTTGGTGGCATGATGCTAGGAACAGGTGCCAGGTTGCTGAGAATAAGTGGAAGAGAGAAATTCTGAGTGGAACCTTAAAATCATGGTTCATGGCAGATAAAGAAAGGACGGTTAGGCACACTATTGTAAGAAGCCAAGTAAGCCAGGATGTTTCTAAGTAAAAAGTCAATAGATCCCCCTTTTCTTTATGTACAGCGGTGAGTTAAAGTAGGTTTACACAAAACACAGAGTTAATTCTTTAAAATATATTTATATCTTTTATTGATTTCAGAGAGGAAGGGAGAGGGAGAGAAAATAGAAACATCGATGATGAGTGAGAATCATTGCTCCACTGCCTCCTGCTTGCCTCACACTGGGGATCAAGCCCTCCACCTGGGCACGTTCCCTGACCTGGAATCAAACTGGGACCTCCTGGTTGTTAAGTCAACACTCAACCACAGAGCTATGTCAGCTGGGATATTCCTGTATTATTTTATTTATTTATTTATTTTTGTATTATTTGTCTTATTATTATTGTTATTATTTCCTATTCTTACTTATGATTGATCTTTTAGTTAATGATGGCTGGTAACTTAACCTACTTTTTGCCTATCCCTGTACATTTTTCAATGCTTTCCCACCAACTTCAGGAGAAAGATATTTGGAGCTAGGGATTTGTCTTTACCTTCTCATAATGACAGTGTTCAGAATAAAGTGGTCTATCTAGGAATGACCTACTTTCTGATACTGTGTTTGCTAATATTTGTAGCTGCACTAAGCCTCTAAAACTGCATCTGAACTCCATCCAGCTGGAGAAAGCTAGATTCCAATGTTATGGGCCACTGACACCATCCTATATAATAAAAGGCTAATATGCAAATTGTCCCCTCTGGAGTTCCACCTCTTGCTATGACGTGTGCTGACCACCACGGGGTGGTGCAGAAAAAAGGAAGGCCCCGCAGCCAGGGAAAGAAAGGCCCGGATCGGCCCTGGTCACTGACCAGGCCTAGGATCCCCACCCATGTACAAATTTCATGCACTGGGCCTCTAGTATTTAAGTAAAGCCCCGTAGGTGGCAATTCATTATACTTTGTTTTTTCTTCATCTCTTTGGGTTCTGACCTTATTTTACTTTATTTTTTAATGTAAATTGCACAGCCACATGAATTTTTTCACTAATAATAATGCAAATGAAAATACCAGATTTATGGAGGTAAAAACTGGACAGCCTTCCAAACATACTACAAATTCAGAGATGGCTGGAAAGTAAAAACAAGAACAGGGTGCCTTTGATTCTGACACGGGCAGCTGTAGCCAGAACGCCCCTCTGAGAGGTATGGGACATCAAAGGCATCTTCTGCTGTGATTAGCGACAAGGAACAACCTTTGCTGGGGGAGGGAGAGGTCAGGTCGTGTTTGGGATGCCTTTCTAAAGAACATGGACACCCCAGCCTGCAGGGATGAGGTAGGGTTACCTCGGGTATGGGCATGGCTGTTGTAGGAGAGTCCAGAGCAGTAAATCAAAACCTCCCCTAAGACCTGGCTGCTTCCTGGATGCCTCCCCTAGACTAAGGGGTGACTCAGAATGTGGCTGGCGCTAGGACTTCAAACATTTCTGAGTTATTCCCAGGGGCCTGGACAAGGGCAATTAGAGGACTGGTTTGGAATGACTGCTGAGGACTGAAAGAGCCTCCCAGGGAAAAGCAATTGCCCGGGAAGCTCAATTTCGGGGTGCCTTCTACTACAACCAGGAGGCAGAGGAACCTCCTGACATACTAAATCGCAGAGGCTAGGAAATGTTTACTAATGCAAGAAGGCACATGCCGGGCTTCCCTCCGTAATCAGCACCTCCGGTTTTGTGGGACAGGCAGGAACACAGTTTTCAAATGGCGCAAGAGAAACTGAATGTTTAGTAACATAGGAGAGCACCCATGCTCTGGCCACTGGCTATATTTCTAATCCGATTTGCAGCTACTCTTCGCTGGGACACTCTGCCCCTGCCATACCCACACTCTGCCATTCCTTGAACATGCCAAGTCCTCTCTCGGCTCAGGACCTTTGCCACTTGCTGTTCTCTCTGCCAGGAACTCCGCTTTCTGGCTTGCGCACACACTTCATTCCTTGGACAGACCTTCCCCAGCTGTCCTGAACCTTTTCAAACCCTATTCTCTATTCCTTCACCCTGCTCTAATTTCCTTGGTAGCACTCACTCACACTCCCTCATATTATCTTTTTATGTTCTTCAGTTTATTACTTTTCTCTCCTAATATAACCTTCACAGAAGTTCCATTACAGTAGAGATTTTTGGTTGGTTCCCCAGTGCATTCTACTGCATGGTGCATAGAATATTGTCAACAATTATTGAGTAATTTGAATAAATTTTAAAAAATATTTTTAGGTGAGCATATGCGGTTATTTCTCCGTGCTTAGAGTTCTACATGTATTGTGTTATTTGATATTTATAACCATCCTATTAGGTAGAGGTTACAGTCTCCCATTTATAAAGAAATTGAGGATTAGAGAGATGAAGTAACTTGTATGTTTGGGTTGTTATTTTTAGATTGTGGTTTCTCTGTTGTTTTGTTATTGTTTTGTTTTGGGGGGTGGTCGGCAAACTGTGGCTCAAGAGCCAAATATGGCTCTTTGGGCCCTTGAGTGTGGCTCTTCCTTAAAATATCACATTCTGGTGTGCATGTCCAGTGTGATTGAAACTCGTGGCCCATGCACAGAAGTCAGTTTTCAGCTCTCAAAATAAATTTAAATCGTTGTACTATTGATATTTGGCTCTGTTGACTAAAGAGTTTGCCGATCACTGGTTTAAAGGAACTTGAGTTGACATATCCAGATTTACTCCTACTCTTTTATACATACATGTGTATGTGTGTGTGTGTGTGTATTGATTTTTTACAGAGAGGAAGAAAGAGGGATAGAGAGTTGGAAACATTGAAGAAACATCGATCAGCTGTCTCCTGTACACTCCCTACTGTGTATGTGCCCGCAACCAAGGTACATGCCCTTAACCAGAATTGAACTTGGGACCCTTGAGTCCGAAGGCTGATGCTCTATCCACTGAATCAAACTGATTATGGGCTTATTCCAACTCTTAACATATTGTCTTTCTCAGTTCTTGAACTGCCTCTCTACTTATTTTATAATTTTCCTCACTTTAGGCCTTATTCCTAACTTAATTCTTCTTCTCCTCCAAACTGCCACCTGACAGAGTAGATCTAAGAAAGAAACTAATAGTTCAGGTATACACTTCAGCTACATTGCTGGCTGACCTCCTGGCTTTGCCATTGACTAACTGTGTAACCTTAGGATATTCTTGGCCATTATTGCTGGAATGATTGGCCTCCTCCAATTTCCTGTTACTCTTCTGGTGTGCCTAACAAATACACTTTGACACCTGGTTCTCCAAGTTTCTTTTTTTTCCCTTGTGTTCTTTACCCTGTCCTTTCCTGATGTCTCCTGAAGGACCCCCTCAATCTAATCTCCAACTTGTATATTTACTAGATACTTTATTTAAGTAACCCCTTAAAATATTTATTCAATAACTACAGGATTCTTTTTTATTTTTAAAATTTATTTTTATTTTTTGCCCTGGCTGGGTAGCTCAGTTGGTTAGGACAGTGGGAACCATATGAGGCTCTTTGGCCCCTTGAGTGTGGCTCTTCCACAAAATACCATGGCCTGAGCGAGTCTATTTTGAAGAAGTGGTGTTAGAAGTTTAAGTTAAAAAAATTTGGCTCTCAAAAGCAATTTCAATCGTTGTACTCTTGATATTTGGCTCTGTTGACTCATGAGTTTGCCGACCACTGCTCTGGAAGGCATCATCCCAGTATGTCAAGGTTGGGTTTCTAACCACAGTCAGGGCACATACAAGAATCAACCAGTGAATGTATGAATGGGTGAATGGGTGGAACAACAAATCAATGTTTCTCTCTCTCTCTCCTTTTGTCACTCTCTCACCTCCTCTCTGTCCCTTTCTTTCTAAAATCAATAAATAAAAACTTTAATTTTTTAAACTTTATTGAGATATAATTGACAAGACTGTAAAATATTTGAAGTGTACAACATGATGATTTGAAGTTTGGTTTGTTTTTTCAGATTCCACTTCTAAGTAATACCAGGCAGTATTTGTCTTTCTCCATCTGTCAGGATTCATTCTTAGTATTTTTAATTCTTTTACTGAACTGCCTATTCTCACTTATGTTTCCAGTATCTTCTGTCCTGTCTCCAAGCATATTTGTTATTCTGGTGGTAAATTCCTCTCCTGTTTTCTTGAGTTCTGCGTTCTCTGGTATCCCTCAAACTTGCCATGCTCAGAATTTGCCCTCTGAGCTCACCTCTGTTCCTCTGTGGGACCATGAGCCGCCTTGATGAGTGAGCTGCATCATGGAGAGGGAAGAGGTCTAGCCAGCTTGTGCTCCCCCAGGTGAAATGGTGTGTGTGCTTATTGCTGTGTGCGTTGGTGGGAGAGATATCCAAGGAACTCTGAGTCATCTTTTATTGGAGGCAGGAGCTCTGTGTTTTATGGATGCCTGCAGAGGGTAGGAGTAGCACGTGTGTGGAAGGGGCTTTCCAAGCACTGGGCAGACCAGCTACACTAACCGCCATGTGCTCATAGAGATGCCAGTCAAAGCGCTGCCTTGAAGCTGCCCAGGGTTTCTAGCCTGTTCTCTGATCTGTCTCCACAGGACCAGGAGGGGGAAGCTGCCCACGGCATTGCAGGGGTGGGGAAAAGGCAGAACTAAGAATTGTTTTCCCAAACCTGGTTTCTATTTGTAACCGCAGACCCTCCCCATCTCTGGCCACCTTCTCTGCCAATGGACTGAATCTATGTCTATCTGCCTCTGGTTACTGAGCACGGCTCTGAGGTCTCTCATCTCCTCTGACGTCCCTCCCCAATAGAACACTCCTATTCAAATAAACCAAGTCTAAAATGAAAAAGCTGTCAATGCCGCTTCTGAGGGCCTTCGAACATTGATTAGATATTAAGGAATAACGAAGTGTTTTAGATGTGAAAACCGATACTGTGTTTATCCTATACTAGTGGCCAGGTGCACGAAATTCGTGCACATTAAAAGGGGATTAATTAGAGGAAATAATTTAATATTGCTATTTGCCCTTTCTTTATCATAGAAGTGTCAGAAATGAAAGAAAATTAGTAAAATGTATATGAAAATCTTAGTCCTGTCAGAGTCTGGCGCACACCAGGACAGGAAGTGCACCTTGAGGTCCCCCGTCAAGCCCCACTGGGCCAGGGGGCAAGGCCTCAGGTTCTCTGCCTGCTGCCTGGGTGGGAGGCATGGCCTGAGGTCCCCTGTCAAGCCCCACAGGGGTGGAGGAGGGCGTAGCCTCAGGTCCCTGCTGATTGCTCATTAAGGCTCTTTATGGGAACTTGGCTTCAGCTGTGGGAGCAGCTATCTATTCCTGCTTTATTAGATAGGATGATAAAGAGGTAATATGCAAATTGACCATCACATCCTTCCACAAGATAGCTGCCCCTATGTGGTCACAAGATGGCCAGCAGGGGAGGGCAGTTGGGGGCGATCAGGCCTTCAGGTGAGGGCAGTTAGGGTTGACCAGGCTGGCAGGGGAGGGCAGTTAGGGGTGATCGGGCTGGCAGGGGAAGGCAGTTGGGGGAAACCAGGCTAGCAGGGAGGGTAGTTGGGCATAACAAGGCCTGCAGGGGAGGGCAGTGGGGGAGATTGGGCCAGTAGGGGAGGGCATTTGAGGGCGTTCAGACCAGCAGGGGAGCAGTTAGGTGTTGATCAGGCTGGCAGGGAAGTGGTTAGGGGCAATCAGGCAGGCAAGCGGGTAGGCAGGCAAGCGGTTGGGAGCCAGCAGTCCCAGATTGTGAGAGGGGTCCTAGATTAGAGAGGGTGAAGGCTGGGCTGAGGGATCCTCCCCACCCCCCCACCCCCCAGTGCACAAATGTCTTGCACTGGGTCTCTAGTGTTAAAAAAGAGTTCTCCTCTTTTAGAGATAAATACTAAAATATTTATAGTTGAAATGTTGTATATGGGTTTTGTTTCTGAATAAAACAGGAGGTGGGAAATGAATGGAAATATAGATAAAACAAGATTGGCAGTGAGTTTATGATTGTTGGAGATGGGTGGTGGATATATGGGAGTTCATTATACTATTTTGATTAATTCTGTATAAGCACAAAGTAATAACATTAAAAACCTAATAGCAAAAGTTTTATATATATATATATATATATATATATATATATATATACACACACACACACACATACACACACACATATATATATATTTCAAAAATAATATGTCCTTATTTTCAACAATATTGAAGTACATAATTAAAAGGCACATTGTTGCCCTGGCTGGTGTGCTCAGTTGGGCGTTTCCCCACACACTGAAAGGTTGCCTGTTTGATTCCCCACCGAGCTGTGGGATAGATCCCCAGTAGGGGGCATGCAGGAGGCAGCCAATGTGTCACTCTCAAAGCGATGTTTCTCTTTCTCTCTCTTTCTCTCTAAAACTCAATACAAAAATATTCTTTAAAAAGGTGGGTTGTCTGTTTTCATAACCCATTTTCATCTGAACATTCCCCGAGGTAATCACTATAATTTTAAACTGATACAGACAAGGTTTTTGTGTTGCTACACACACATATATGAGTGTTTTTTTAAGTGCAAGAAAAAGCATAAGTTATTACAATATGTAGACTGTCAGTCATGCCTACAATTTGGGTGGGACATACACAGTGTGGGTTTGTTTTTTTTTTAAGTCTATAAGTATACATACCAAACTGCTAACAATATAGGGGAGAAAATGACATTTTTATTTCTGCTCGATTTTGTATTTGAATCTATCAGAGTAAGTTCAAAAGTACTTTGTGGAGAAAACACAGTATAAAAATTCTAAACTGACTGCCAGCCATGGAGGGCAGGGAGGGGAGGTAGAGGCTGGAACACCGGCCTGGGCCGCAGTGCCCACAGGCGATCCGACAGCTGTGGGGTGACATCCAGAGCCCAGAAGGGGATGACCTCACCCATCCATACTCCCCAAGTGCAATCCAGGGTTTGATAAACACAAGAATCTCAACAATGGCATTATTCACAACTTTCCCCACCCACTTAAATCTAGAGAAGGGGCAGGGGAAAAGAGTAAGGGAAACTCAAAGACAAATTTTCCTCCTGATTTTTGACAAGGGTTGGCTCATCTGGTCCCCTCTAAAACCAGAACTCTGGCTTGCTTTGTCTACACTATTGAAATCTTTGAATCTCTCTGGCCAGTTGCTGCATTCAAACTGGCAAGCAAGACCTGAACTACATTTCCTAAGTCATTTTGTAGTCTTGCAATCTTGAGTGTGCCACCATTATTCTGTACTAGAAAGACTGCTGTGAAACATTGAATTCAGAATGTGATATGGCAAAATGATACTTCTGGAAAGTCTAATTTATTGAATGACTCAAAAAGTGTGTTGATCATCTATAATAATAAAAGTGTAATGTGTTAACTAGACCTTATAGCCAAATGACCTACCAGATGTCATTCCAGACATCCTTCTGGACGAAGCCAAGGATATAAGAACCAAGGCAGAGGCTGTTAGGGGCAATCAGGCAGGCAGGCAGGCAGGTACGTGGTTAGGAGCCAGTGGTCCCAGAATGTGAGAGGGATGTCTGACTGCCAGTTTAGCCCGATCTCCCACACCCCTGTGGGATCAGGCCTAACCAGCAGTCAGACATCCCCTGCAGGGTCCTGGAGGGTGCAGACCAGGCTGAGGGATCCTCCATCCCCATGCACGAATTTTGTGCACCAGGCCTGTAGTCTTAAAATAATAAACAAACAAACAAATAAAATTCCAAACTTAGGAAACACATTTGTTTTGGAGTAGGTAGAAGGAATCTTCACTAAAAACAA
Organism: Lasiurus borealis; assembly: GCA_004026805.1. Taxonomy (NCBI): domain Eukaryota; kingdom Metazoa; phylum Chordata; class Mammalia; order Chiroptera; family Vespertilionidae; genus Lasiurus; species Lasiurus borealis. Next base: position 3,573 of record PVJN01044327.1, on the reverse strand, counting down.
GTAACCATAAATATAACCAATGTCTTCATTGATTGTGAACACCACCTCACACTTAGATTTTTAAATTTTATCAAATTTTTACATAACTTTTACAATGCACACACCTGCACAAACCTCATGGCCTGTGGCCTTGATTTGAGGTCAGGTGATTTGAGTCGTTAGGTCAGCTCTGTATAGGGCACCAAAAAAGTAATCCTATCCATTCAGTTTTTTCAACCATTCATTTCAACTAGAATTATTTCATTAAAAATAGCTACTAAGTTAACCACAGTAGACTTATTGAGGAAAGAGAAGGAGGAAAGAAAGCTCAGTGGACAAAAACTATAAATAGAAGCCAAGTATCATAACTACTTGGACCTTATTTAAAAAACAGAGAAACACTTCGTGTGTGCATTGATCTTACCTCTCTTTTGACAGCAGGAAGGTGGACATGTAGGACCCCTCTGAGTGCCAGGAACCACCTACTCCCACCCATCTGCCAAGTCAACTCCATATGTTCTAGAAAACCCATGCAATATTTTTGCGCTTTTTTTTTCCAATTAAGGAGAGCAGCTTTTCTTCTCAGTTTCTCTACAAACTCCTTATAAACGCTTACATGATGGTGTTTGTGTACAATGTAATTTATTGTAGACTATACATAGATGGATATTGTTCAATGTTAATTATTCTTTTCTAAGTACATAGGTGATACTAATATTAATTCAAAAACATTTAATAACACCCTATTTTGCTAAGTAATACAGACTTGAGTAAGATGTGTTTTTTTTTGGGGGGGGAACTTATTAAACATTTTCCATATTTAGACTGAAGCAGTCCTTGTTGTCATCTTTAGATACCTTCCTGTACTTAACGTAGAATTTTGAATGAATATGTGGTTTTTGATAAAGACACAGGGAATGGTTTTTTTAAATTATACAACTTGTGAAAAACGGTGCATAGTTTTCTTGAGAGAACATTATTACCGCCATTTTCTGTATTATTTAATTTAAAGCATTGTTCAAATGAAATGACACTTGGCATTAAACTTCAAAAACTAATATAACATCATCAAATCATGAAAACAACATTAAGATTAAAAAAAAAAGGTGACTCTAAGCATGGAAATATCATTTTTGGCAAAAATATCACTTTTCTGTAAGATCTATAAAAGGACATAAATGGATTCTAACTTCAAAATTCCTAATATCTGAAAATTATACAAAGAAAGAAAACAATGTTAAAATAAGGAACAATAAATTTAATGTAAATAATGGCTGTTCTATGAAGTTACATTTTTGTAACTTACCATATATACACGCACACACACACACACACATATATATATATATATATATATATATATATATATATATATATGACCGAATATTTATTTTTATTGATTTGCAGCCAACAAAGTCATTGGTACAAACTTTAATGTAGAAGACAAATACTCTAGAAAAATCAGTTTGAGAAATCTCCCCTATATTTGTGGAGAAATAGTCATTTCTTAATCAAATTCTGTTACTAGGAAAGTAAATATTAACATATGGCCACACAAATCTATCCATTTCCTTAAAAAATGCACAAAAATGAGCGAGTTATAAAAAATTGGCAGGGTGGGATATATGATTCATGGATAAGAGACCCTCCACTCCAGCTGTTGGTAGCCATGCCTGGGCCACATGGCTCTGACCTCAGTGTGTGACACATGGTGAGCTCACCCAGGTCTTAACAAGAGTTTGTAAGGGGAGAAAGTGACATTTTCACTTACACTAAAATTGGGATTTCATCCGAGTAGTTCAACTGTGCTTCACTTTGGAGAAAATCTAATAAAAAAATTCCAAACGTATGAAATAAATATATTTGGCGGTGGTATCTCATTTAAGGTAAATCACCAAGGCTATCACCGTAGGCTTATTTGTATTATGTGTACCAGTATTAATTATAAAAAAGAATTCGATATTTACACAAACTCAGTGTTTATACACACACACACTTTCTGATCTGGAAATGAGGTCAGTCCTTATTACAGTTTGTAACCACTGGGTATTGGTCTAAAGCCCCTTGAACTCTAAAACTGTACGATTCTCTAATAGTTCTCTAAGATGTTTCCTTCTGCACCAGTGGCGTGAGGAGCTCACAGACCCCTAATATGTCCCTTCCCCAAACCTATTTAAAGAGTAGTGGGTGGGCCAGTGCTTGAGGAATGACACAAATAGTGGACTTCCATGGTTCTAGAACTATGGCTGTTGTACATCTGGATTTTGCTGGACATGTCAGTAAAAAATATAACCTTTCAATCCCCAAATACCAGTAGAGTACTGAGGTAAAATACACACACACACATACACACACACACACACACACACACACACACACACACACACACACAAATGTTGTCTTTTCTAAAATCTCTGAAAAAAATAAATTAATACATAAAGTTTTCCCAATTTCCTATGTTTCTCCCATGTACTTTCTTAAATTTCCAGTGCGTCTCAACACTTGTCTATTAGTGGAGGATAGCAGTGCAAACAAGTACCAAATTATACATATGGATATACATAAAAGACCACTGACTCTTAGTTTACTAATTTATTTATGCCTATAACTTTAAGCCTGTAATTTTTATTTTTTATCTTTATTTTTTAAAAATATATTTTATTGATTTTTCATAGAGAGGAAGGAAGAGGGCTAGAGAGCTAGAAACGTCCATGAAAGAGAGACATCGATCAGCCGCCTCCTGCTCACCCACTACTGGGGATGTGCCCAAAACCAAGGTACATGCCCTTGACCAGAATCGAACCTGGGACCTTTCAGTCTGCAGGCCAATGCTCTACCCACTGAGCCAAACCGGTTTCTGCAGGCCTGTAATTTTTATTCTTGCATAAACTATCATCATTTAATTCAACCCCTGTACATTTTTAAAAATATTATTTATTGATTGAAGTTAGAGAAAGAGGAAGAGAGAGCGAGAGAAAGAGAAGTATCAATTTGTTGTTCCATTTATTTATGTATTCACTGGTTGATTCTTTTTTTTTCTTAAAATATATTATATTGATTTTTTTACAGAGAGGAAGGAAGAGGGACAGAGAGCTAGAAACATTGATGAGAGAGAGACACCCATCAGCCGCCTCCTGCACACCCCCAAATGGGGATGTGCCCACAACCAAGGTACATGCCCCCGACCGGAATCGAACCTGGGACCCCTCAGTCCGCAGGCCAACGCTCTATCCACTGAGACAAACCAGTTTCGGCCATTGGTTGATTCTTGTAAGTGTCCTGATCAGGGATCAAACCCACAACCTTGGCATCTCAGGATGATGCTTTAACCAACTGAGCTACTGGGTCAAGGCTCAACTCTTATATCGAACTTTCTATGTGCCAGGAACATAGTGTTAAACACTAGATATAAGAGGTTGCTAGACACGCTCTTGGTGTCATGAATATTAGAAGTAGTGCATACAGAAATGTTACATAAATTATTATGCCAAATATATTCACATGGACAAATTATGCTAAACATAATAAAGGGGGAAAATAGTATTGAGAGAAAAATATGTCTCCTAACCTAGAATTTACTATACTTGAATCTTC
>PVJN01044326.1:0-17383 GCA_004026805.1 Lasiurus borealis | reverse complement strand
TTTGGCTTCAAGTCAGGGCTAATAGTCTTAATGTTTTCCATAGAGCTGTCACCTCCTCTCATAGATTTAATTGTCGCCTATTTGTGCACGACACACAGATTTAATTGTCTAATCCTTGAGAAAGCAAAATCTATTAGCTTCCCTTCCAGGATACATCTCCTTTTCTTTATCATGAAGGAATAGCCTTTAATCTTAAAGGGTCCCATCAACATTTCAATTCAAATCAATCTCTGTAGAGCTTTGCCTTTTACATCAAGCATTCCAGAACTAGTTAAGATGTTTTATTATTTCCCAAGGTGATACAGGACAATGGTTGTAAAAAATTTTAAGTACTTCAGATTTTGTAGAAGGGAATAGAAGTTCTCAGTCATGCAGGTGTTTTTTTAATCATTCCCAATTAACCACTGATCACACTAAAAGACCTCTTACCTTTTTCTAGCATTTTCTAGACATTTTCAACTAAAAGAAGATTTCATTAACAATATAAAATTTTGACATATATATACAGGGATGGGCAGAAGTAGGTTTACACTTGTGAATATGTGAAACAGAGTTAATAAAGCTACTGTAATAATCAAAATCTTCAAGTCTTTTTTCCTTCAAATGACTGTAAACCCAGTTTTGCCCACATCTATATGTATATATATAGTATACATATGTATTTATATGTAGATAGATAGGTAGAGACATATATATTTACATCTAAATATAAAATATAAGTATAGAATAAGCCTAATTTCACTACTTGTATGCAAGTGAAAGTTTCATTCATTTCATTGTATGTCTATGTCTTTGTTGTATATCAATGCACAGTAACCAATGTTGAAAAGCCTCAAAAGTGCACCACCAGGCCAAGCCAGGCCAGGCCCGGGGCACTTTTATGTCTTTAAAATATACACAAGGAAGACACTGTTCAAAGATTGTTTATATGTATATCCACATGAAACTTACCTAAAGTAATAATCATACCATAACAAATGGCTCTGTAGCCCTAACTGTTTTGGCTCAGTGGATAGAGCGTCGACCTGCAGAGTGAAGGGTCCCAGGTTCAATTCCAGTCAAGGGTATGTACCTTTGTTGAGGGCACATCCCCAGTAGGGGGCGTGCAGAAGGTAGCTGATCGATGTTTCTCTCTCATCGATGTTTCTAATTCTTTATTCCTCTTCCTTCCTCTCTGTAAAAAATCAATAAAATATATTTTAAAAAAGAAATGGCTCTGTGGACAGTGCATTCCACTATACAGTATTTTTGACAGAGATAAACCGACTTGAGAAGTTTTACAATACACGCATTAAAAGGGAGGGCCTTTGGAGAAAGCATCAAGACTGCACTAGCACTAAAAATGCGGAGGTTAACTGAACCAACATGATGAAAACTAAGTTTAGCCAAGGGAATAGAAAGGAAGTAGCAAAAATACTTCAAAGAATGCCTTATTTTCATGAAAAACAATGGCATGATTAGCATCAGTTTTCTACCCTAGAGGTGTGTTGTTTTTTGCCAGCATTCTTTTGTACATTATTCATATTCTCGACTGAAAGAGCTAAGCTGGCTTCAAGGTGATTGGTAGTTGTGTGAAACGATGTTGTTTTCATGCTGCTTTTATGTTCATTTCAATAAAGTTGACTAAAAGGAACATGAAGAGGCAGCGCACAAAAGAAACACAAATAAAAACTACGGACGTGAACAACTATTCATCCTTAATGAAAATCAGACGTGGGAATTAAACAAGGGAGTACTAGGTTTTTCTCACCAAATTAAATTTCTAAAACATAAAAATGCTAAAAATCACTGAGTATGTACTATGACAGGCAGTTTAATGAGCTATCTGTGGAAGTAAAAATAGGTGCACATTTTCTGGAAAGCAATTTGGCACATCTACATAGAATATTAAAAAGTTGTCCATACTCTTTATCCAGTACTTTTATCTCTACAAATCTATCTGAACAAAATAATCAGTAAAACACTTACGTGTATGCATAAGATTGTTCCTATAATTAGTTATTATTAAAATATATAATAAAGTTGTTTATTACAAAGTATATTAAAAACAACTTGAGTGCAAATCAATATGAGGATGTTTAAAGGAATGTTGTTAAATGAATATAATAGCACATTATGTAGTTTCTCAAAGAATATTTATAGTTAATGGGACATGAATACAAAATAATGTTAAGTTTTTTACAACAACACAGCAGTCCAGCTGGTGTGGTTTGAGCATCTACCTATGAACCAGGAGATCATGGCTGGATTCCTGGTCAGGGCGCATGCCTGAGTTTCAGGCTGGATCCCCAGTAGGGGGGCATGAAAGTCGCAGCCGATCAATGATTCTCTCTTATAATTGATGTTTCTCCTCTTCTCTCCCCCCTTTCTCTCTCTGAAATCAATAAAAACATATTTAAAAAACACACACACAGCAGAATCTAAAGTTTTATATTCAATGCCATTCCAATTTTGAGACATATGGGTGTGCATATGATATATGTGTTTATGTGCCTGTGCATCTGTGTTTTTCACATTCACAGTTAAAGCATCAAGAAAACACTGGAGAAAACCAAATACGAATAATGCTCTCTGTGGGTTGGGAGTAGTAAGTGTATTTTGAAGACACTTTGTTTTCCGAAGTTTTCTGTATTGAGTATATAACAATTCATGATGAGATATATTTTAAATAGGTCTGACTAACAGATTGATGCTATCATTTTATGTGAAAATCCTATTTTTATCAATCAAATTAAGAGAAAAAAAACTTTAATATAAATAAATGATAGATCACCTGGGATATGGAAAATTAAATAACTGAGTGGGATTGCTTTTTCTTCTTCACTCTATCTTCTAAAATAAAAAGAAATGTTAAAAATTAGCAATTGTTTTCTCATAATTGTATAAGAATTTGAGTTTAATATTAGTTCCCCTAATTTATAATACAACATAAAGATATACAATTGAATTGTAAAATAGCTTCATTATTAAAATGGGAGTACAACCTTCACACTCCAAATATGTAATTTTTTTAAAATTTAGAGGACATAACACTTAGTCAGGGAAAATATGAAAAATATAAGTTTTTCTTTAACTTACATAGAATTTAAATCACACAACTTATTGAAAAATAAATTATTTTTCCTTTAATGTTATCACATTTTGACTCCAAGGACAATGAAAAATACCGTTCCCGCTATAGTATGTTCGAGTTCCAGTTGCATAAATACCTTCAGTCAATCACTCAAGAACTAAAAATAAAATGATGAATTTAATTGACCTTCCTCATCTAACAAAGTCAAAAGAGTCAGATATTTTCTCTGGCTCTTAAGACCAAAATACGTTCAAATTTTTTTGTTAATAATTTGGTTCCAATCTGCAGGTCAAACTCTTATGTCACATTCAATTCCTCTGGATGCTGTCATTGTACCTTGACATGGTGGATTTCACAGGTGTCAAATGGTCCAAATCAATGGTTTAAATAACTGTACAACCAAATGGCTGAAATCTCGGTGGAGACTCAGAATGATGTGGATTTGAAATTTAAAACTTAACTCCCTCATTTGTAAGTGTCACCTTTCAGAAGCTCTTAAGCCTTCTACTGGTAAAACTCCATTTCTTCATCTACAAAACTGAACCAAAAATGCTTTTCCCCTGTTAGGCTATAGAAAGATATAACCGCCTGCAAAGTTTAAATCCTGTTCATGAAACTTCCCCAAACACTCAATTATTTGCACTCATTATCATCCTATATAATAAAAGCCTAATATGCAAATTATCCCTTCGACCAGGAGTTCCACTGAAATTCTACTGCTCACTATGACCTGTGTTGACCACCAGGGGGCAGGGCAGAACATGGCAAGCATCAGCGAAATAATGCAATTTCTTGCCAGCTGCATGGGGGCAGGGGTAATGGGGAGGGAGGTGAGGTGAGAATGTGAGGTGTCTGTGGAGCTTGCTCTCACTTCCCCTGCTACCCTCTCTCAGGACACCAGGTCTCATGTGCCAGGGAAACCCCTGTGGTAAGATACCTGGTGCCCATGAGAACCCACCTCACACTTGCTTGATGTCTTCAGGGTGAACCGGGCTGCAGCCACCAGGACTGCATGGGCCGGTGGAGCTCCCCCTGGGTTTGCACAGGAGCCGGTCGGCGAGTCCAGCAAAGAGAGGGTATGCTGCCTCCCCAACTTCTGTGCAGCGCCACTGGGCAGCCCAGAGGCCCACACTGTGCCCTGGCCTGTGGCATCTGGCTGTGCTCGCCTGTCTCCATGTGGGAATGCAGGCACCGTGACTTAGTCACAGGGGTATGTGGTGCCCAGGGCCTACTCCATGCCAGTCGCTCACATTTTGATCTCCAGCCAGATCTAGGAATGGCACCCGTGCACAAATTTTGTGCACTGGGCCTCTAGCATGTAATAATAAACATTTCTAGAACCATTAGAATCTAAATACCAAACACTGAACGTAGAATTAGTTTTTCCCTCAAAATATTTCCTCTCAGCAAATGCCTACCTGTACATTGTTCCCTTTGTACTATGTGTCAATCTTCTCCTCTCCTGGGATCAGTTCAATAACTCTAGCACACACCTGGGCATTCGGAAGTCAAGCATTCAACTAAACTATTGGGAAATCCAGTCAAATACATTTAAGTAGCTTCCTGTCTATCTCTTTTTCCTGGGACCTTTAAAACTTTATGTTTAGAATAGCAAACGCAAATGAACAACCACATGAAAAAAATAGCCATTGTTGTGTAGAAGAGGTCAGTGTGTTTTAATGTGGCATAGCAGCTTATTCCAATTTAATTTTTCATAAATGCTGCCATCTAGTGTTCACTAATCCAACTTTTATTGCTGACCTTAAAAATATGTTGTTAACATGGAAATGTCCCTCAGTTTCAGAGGCAAGGTATTTCAAGCTTCCGAGTCTTTTAAAAAGACTTCTGAAAAAAGGAAGTAATGTTGAAATAACAACAATTATACTAACTAAGTTTCAGTATTGTATATTACTTTGTATACAACTGAGTGGCCAGATTATTATGTTCTCTGAACGCACAATAATCTGGCCACTCAGTGTATTTGTATCTCAGATGGGTACCAAAAGTATTCTAGACTTTTGCTGGAGATCAACCACCTATCAGCCCTGAGCTTTCTATCAGCCAGTGCAAAGGGGAAAACTGATCAGGTGCACGATTTATAGTATCTTTGATATCAAATAAATGAGGTACTCAAGAGAAGTATACTGAGTGGGCAGATTTTTATGAGTTCAGCAACCATAATAATCTGGCCTCTCAGTGTATATGCCATGATATATTACTCTGTGAAATACAAATGCACTGTAATTCTCCATCACCCCATCTCTGTCTCTCTCCCCCACCCCCAAGCATTCTTTAGAAATTATATCCCTGGCTTTAAGGGTAGTTCTTGCCACAGTTAGTGCTCAGTGAAATGCATCCCGTATCTAACATCAGACCTAAAGTTAATATGCCAGGGACTATTTGAAGCAGTTCTTGTATATCATCTCATTTAATTCCTATAACCTTTGAGGAGGCTTCTGTTATTGTTTTCTTCCACAGTGAGGAAACTGAAACCTAGAGAGGTTGAGTAAACTTTTCATGAACATGTAGCCGGTAAGTGGCCAAGTCAGGATTTGAAGTCAGTATAGTCTGATTCAAGAATTTTCATTTTCAAAAGAAGGAAATCTTACCCTTTGTGACAGCATGGATAGACCTGGTGAGCATTGTGCTAAGGGAAGAGTTTTCACTTTCAACCTTTAGCATCCAATGAGTTATTCAACTTTCAAAAATGGATTAAATCTCAGAATACCTAAAATTGAGCATTTACAGCGGTGGGGAAAAAATAGGTTTATAGTTGTTCATATGAAAAAAAACATATGCAGGTTAAGCTTATTATAATAGTTTTATGAACTCAAAAGAATGTCACAATGCAACTGTAAATCTACTTTTACCAAAGCTGTTTGACTGATAATGAGAATTGAGAGGTAAAACACGATTAAAATCATTTATCATTTTTAGAAGCTATTGCTACTTCTAAGTAATTTAAAACATGTTGTGAAACTGTGCCAAAAGGGTTGAGGACAATTGAAACATGTTGTCACTGATTCACAAAATGGAAACCTATAATATTGGTCTATCTCCCCAAAATGAGTATATACTAACAGGTTAGATATTTGATTGCAAACATTTCTAAATGAATTATTGCCTCTCTAACAAAAATTGCGGGCAGAAACATGACACTATAACCATGGGGAGGCTTTAATTACTATTTAAATTATCAATTAATTAGTGTGATTTTAATTATATCATTTATTCTATTACATTAGTATCCTGTATTAAACTATTTATTTCAATCTGTACCTTTTTTTTTTCTTTTTCTTCTACCCAGACAGACTTCTAAGCTGAGGTACCTCGGGTCAGAAACTTGACCTGAGATTACTGATGTTCAGTGAGAGGTCACCCACGCCTCAGTTTCCTGTCACTAACATTTGTGCTGATGACAAAGGGAAAATTGTATGTATTTTGTCCTGAAGTTCAAACACAGATACATTTTTAGGTTACCCAGCTCCTTCCAAAATTAGGGAGGACCCGAACAAAGGTACAGTGATACCAATGCCTTCTTATTCTGACGTTGTACACAGCTGACCGAATTCCCTGTGAAAACAACAGTAGCCACAATGTCCAAGCCGGATATAAATGTAAGTGAGTGGCATGATTACAGAGAGAGTGACCCAGGTCTGTTTTTAGAAAAGAAAACATTTCTTCTTACAATTCATTTATCAAAATATTTATAAATGTAATAAAAGTGAATATAAATACCAGGGCTGAAAATCACATTAATAATTAAGAATACTTAAAAACAGTCTAAGGGTGGTATTGGGTTTCTTTTGTTGAATTCTAGAAGGGCTGAGTGCTCGAGTCTCATGAGGAATATCCACATAAGCCTTTACTTCTCAAGTAAGAACGGTCAGGAGATATGTCTAAATCCAAGACTAGAACCCAGATATCCATTCCTCAATACAACTTCCTTTCCACTACATGGAAAAGGAGCACCTTTTAGAATTCATCACCACTGCCCTAGCCAGTCTGGCTCAGTGGATAGAGTATCGGCCTGCAGAGTTCCAGCCTCCATTCCGGTCAAAGGCACGTGCCCATGTTGTGGGCATAATCCCCAGTGTGGGACATACAGGAGGCAGCCAATCCATGAATCCCATTCATCATTGATGTTTCTATCTCCCTCTCTCTCTAAAATATATATATATATATATAATTTTTTATATTTTATTGATTTTTCACAGAGAGGAAAGAAGAGAGATAGAAAGTCAGAAACATCGATGAGAGAGAGACATCCGTCAGCCGCCTCCTGCACGCCCCACAGTGGAGATATGCCCACAAGCAAGGCACATGCTCCCAATCAGAATCAAACCAGGACCTTTCAGTCCACAAGCCGACACTCTATCCACTGAGCCAAACCGGTCTCGGCAATAAAAATATATTTTAAAAAATATTTAAAAAAATAAAGTTCCTCACGACAAAATCTGCTACAAAGAAACAGTAAAGAAACAGCAATGATGGAGCTAAATAGACCCAGCAATGGTAAGACAAGTACATCAGTAATCATAACACAGCTATCCATTCATTTATGCATCTATTCCTTCATGGAATACTGAGTATGAACAAACATTCCTTTTTTTTTCCTCTTTTATAAAAAATGTGTCTTTATTGTCGATAGCATTACAGATGTCTGCTTTGGTTTTCCCCTCAACCCCCATTGACCCTGACCTCCCTGCATCTGCACCTCCCACGCCCTCACCCACTATGGTGTGTGTCCAGGGCTTTGTATATATGTATGTAAGCTCTCCCAGGTTCATCTCCTTCCCCCCACCCCTTACTCCCACCTTCGCTCTGCAATTCATCAGTCTCTTCACGGTTCTATGTCTCTGCATCTATTTTTGAACTGACATTCTTATAAAAATAGAGTATAATCCTGCCTGTAAAAGACTTCTTCAAACGTGATTGGTGACTAACTGTAACCAAATATACAGATGTGAAGGCAGTATCTGTGTAGCAATGTTTTGAGATGGCAGGGCTCTTTATAAAAACCAACACAAAAGCAAAACTGTTTTTTCCTGCATTGGTTTCTAGAATATTTAAAGCAATTACTTTATAATGGATTGTATTTATATTTTTTAATATATTTTTTTGATTTCAGAGAGGAAAGGAGAGGGAGAGAGAGATAGAAATATCAATGATGAGAAAGAATAATTGATTGGCTGCCTCCTGACACCCCCCTACACACACACACACACACACATACATACACACACACACACACACACACACACACACACATTGGGGATCAAGTCTTCAATCCAGCCATTTTCCCTTTCCTGGAATCCAATCATGACCTCTTCATTCACAGTTCAATGTTCGGCCGCTGAGAAACCCTTGCCGGGCTGACTGTATGGATATTTGCCTCACTGAACTGTAGCACGGTTTGGCCAGAGTAGGCCCTGGATAAATCTTTATTAAATAATGAGAACTGGATTTCCTGGGGAATAGCCTTCTTTTCTTCACTGCCAGTTTCTCCTTGCTCCTTCCACTTTAAGAGGAAGACATCTATTATCTCCAATTTTTCCTTTATTGTTTACAGCAAAGGAAATAGATACGAATAAAATTGCATGGAATACAATCAGTGTAATTGTTTCTTTATAAAAAGAAACAAAACACTTTTCAGGATGACATTAAGCCAAGTCTCCTCAGTTGCTGGGACCATGATAATGTGTTTCAGAAGAGCCTGTGTTTACTTCATCTTTACAAGCTTTAGGAGTGTAACTCAATCATGTAATATTCCCTCAGTTGTCCGTATAATAGACACGCTGCATTGTATTAATCAGGTCTAAAAGAAATTAAAATCAGAAACTGCCATTCTAAACATTATATAATTTGCAGTCGAATGGGTTGGGAGACTTTATTTTGTAGTGTTACTAAACCCAGCATTAAGAATATAAATGGAAATTCACAAACATTTTCTCCAAGGCAAATCCACAGGCAAAGATTTTGTATAGAAGTATTCACATGCAATTTACCAATTAAAGCCTGCTATGAAAACCAGCATTTTCCCCTTATGTCTATGGTTCTAATTTTCTATTTTGTAATCTGAAGGGGACAATACTAAATAGAGTTGCTGAGTAGATTTTAACATTGTCTTTTGGTACAAAGAGTGAAGAGATACCTGAAATTATACTTGCGTCTTATGTTGCTTCCTACACACTCAGAAAGCAACATATTTTCGTCGTCTGTGTTGGATTGAATGTGGATGTGATTTGCAGTCATATGAAGCAAATTAATTGCAGAGGCAGAAGTGAGCCAAAATAATGCAGCTGTTGAGAGAATCAAATACAATGGAGGAGGAACATTCTGTGGAATTTTAGGTATGGCACTGTTTGGGTTAGATTTTTATCAGCCAAAGGATTTTTAACCATATTTCTGCAGAACAAATATTTCATATATTTCAAATATTTCATGTAATTCAGTTATTTTTAAAAATCATATGCATATACTGCTTTCATAAAATTACATATATATGCATATATATAGACACTACATGCTTAGATATATACATGCATATGTGTTTTTATATTTATATTAGTCTATAATAATATTTTACCATATACCATAACCTAATACATTTCCTAAAATAATATCCTACTCCAGCCCCTGTAACATTTAGATAACATTGAATAGATACACAGTTCTGACATTCCAGAGGGAGTGAGGTCTATACAAGTTCTCTCTGGGATTGATGAATAAAGGGTAAGGCTGCAGAGGGTTGGATATACGCCCTCCTAGCCAGACTGCATTCTAGCTTCATTTGTGAATTCCATAAATGGATTAGTGACTACTACCATTTCCCATATTACAGGTTGTACATTACGAATGCATGGTAAACATGTTTGGCGGTTACTCTGAGTGACATGAGATACCTCGGGAGGATTTTAAACAAAAGTTGATGTAATTTGATTTGTGTTTTATGCTGGCAGTTATGTGGAAACTAGAATGTAGGCTCACAGGGTGACTACAAGGACACTGGTAGGGAAGCTATGAAAATAGCCAACACTGGTTTGGCTCAGTGGATAGAGCGTCAGCCTGTGAACTGAAAGGTCCCATGTTTGATTCCAGTCAAGGGCATGTACGTTGGTTGCAGGCACATCCCCAGTGTGGGGCGTGCAGGAGTCAGCTGATAGATGGTTCTCTCTCATTGATGTTTCCAGCTCTCTGTCCCTCTCCCTTTCTTCCTCTCTGTAAAAAATCAATAAAGTATATAAAAAAATAAGGAGGCTATAAAAATAGTACTAACAAATGTGATAGTGGCTGAATTGATGGTAATAATTATGGCGGATCATTCTATCTTTAAAAGGAATAGATTTAACTAACCCACAGATTAACTTAATTCAAAGAGAAGAGAAAGTTTGCTAATTTCCAAATCATACGGTTGGTCTAATCAACCAACCCTAAAGCCACATGACAAATAATACCAATAAAGGAAACTTTTTGAGCAATATTCATTTATGATTATAGATGTAAATATGTATTCTTTATTTCTTTTAAAGAATAAAATCATAAAATTCTTCAGATATGCAATGTGTTTCGATATTAGGATATTGATTCATGTCATTAATTTTTTCAGTTGTATAAAAGTTAGATCTAGTTGACTGAATAAAACATTTAATAATATGCATCCTCCATGCCTAAATAAAGTTAGTGAAATAAGAATAAAATGTTATTTCCTTGTAAGAAAAAAGATAATCTATTTCAGATCTTAAAAGCTAATAAAATTATTAATAATACTATAAAGACTTTTACATTAAAGTCAATCTCAAGGAAAAATTCAAGAATGCCCAATATCATCGAAAGAATATAGCTGTATTTTGTCATCTGTGGCTAATCCATCAGCATTAGAATACAAATAGGGAAAATCTATGCAATATATATTCTTAAAACCTAAAAATCACAACTAAACAATTGACAGCAATTTAATAGTACAGTAATTTTGAAAATCAATAATATCATTTCAACATATAACTAATACCATGAATGTATCCAAATACTCAAACTTCTCTATCATTAGAAAAATGCAAATTTAAAAATACTATGCTATTTTATTGAATTGACAGGCGTTTCCTTGATGATAATACTAAAATGCTATTTAAGAAAAGTCATGTTCTTAGTCATGCTCATGCCAGTATAAATTATTTAACATTTTTCAGTGCAATTTAGCAATATAAATGAAAGTCTTCAACTCTGGCATTTCTTTTACCTTCCAATGTCAGTTCTACATAAAACTTATAAAAATCAGTTGATAGGTGCCATCACACACATAGGGAAAAATCTTCTTCACATCATAATGATGACAATGAGAAGGTTTTTTTTAAAAAATAAAGTGATCCCAACTGGTGTGACTCAGTAGTTGAGCATCAACCCATGAACCAGGAAGTCATAGTTCAATTCCTGTTCAGGGCACATATACCCAGGTTCCAGGCTTGATCCCGAATGTGTCATGGGAATTGATTCTCAAAGACGACTCTAGCACACTGTCCTCTTCAAAAACCAGTTCCATAGTACAATAGTTTCACAAAACATCCATGTTTTATGCTTTCTTGGCATTGTTCACGTACTTATGCAAAGTGTCTTGTCTTTTGTCTCCTTGAGTCATCATGTATTATTCAACTAATCCAGCATCCAGCATTTAATACAGAATCTGAGCATGTAGACATAAAGTAAGCATTTACTGAATGGAAAAAAATAATGAGTGAATGAATGAATGAATGAATGAATAGTGAATTTTATCCAACAAGCTTACTACACAATTGAAGAGAAAATCCTCACACGTTAGCATGGCATTACCTTTGAAGACAAAGCAGAGTAAAGTGACTTTCAGGTTACATCTGTCTAAGAAACAAAGAACCAGAAATAAGATTGAAACAAAATATGTTGTCAAATCCCCAAATAATCTAACAAAAATTGGGCCAAACTTTTAAAATACAACAAACAAAAAATTCAGAAACGAGTTCAAACTGAAACCAGGTATATTCATTTTAAAAATTATTTTACTGCCCTAGCTGGGTTTGCTCAGTGGATAGTGCATGGACCTGCAGACTGAAGGGTCTTGGGTTCAGTTCCAGCCAAGGGCACATCCCAGGGTTGTAGGCTAGATTACTGGCTCTATAGAGCATGTGGGAGGCAATTGATCAATGATTCTCTCTCATCATTGATGTTTCTATCTCTCTCTCTCTCCCTCTCCCTCCCTCTCTAAAATCAACAAAAATATATTTAAAAAATGATTTTACTGAATTGATACAAAAAATTTAATACCTTACAAGAGTATATTTCAGCAATAAGTAAGTCGTGATGGGACTATTTGGAAAACACAAAAGTCACTGTTTTGTTTGATACTCTCTCTGGCCTTAAAAACAAAAGTGTAATAACTGTTTTATTACAACCCCGTATCATACGTCCCGGTGATGACCAAATAATGAGGATTTCTGTCAAGCAGTCCAGGTACTTGTCTAGCTTCTGCATTTTTCTCTTTATGTATCCAGTCATCTTGTAACCCACGTATTCAAATAAAGTCACGTTTAAGACATTCCTATTTTCATGGCTGCAAAATACTCTTGAAAGCACACAAGAAACATAAGACCACACAGCAGAAGTTGATGATCTGGGCGTATCTTTCCTTATTCAATGATAATTTATATCCTATTCTGAAGGATCATAAGGCTTTGTAAGCAAATGAGCTATACAGACTGCACCGGCATTACTAGAGGCTTTGAGTAGAAGGCAGAACTGGCTCTTTCATAAGCTTAGAAATGACTTTGTAAGCTAACTATTGGAGGCCAGGAAGTAGGCGCTTTGCATACGCATATCCAATGATGCTGACCACGCTGTTTCAGGTAGAGCAGTGAATCAATAATTGTTGAATGAATAAGTAAATGAATTCATGGGTACATTATCTTTAACGAAACACATTTTGATATACGGCTGGGGGTGAGTTATTACTTCTAATCAATAACACCATGTATAAAAGCCCTTTGGCTAAAACTTGCTATATTGAGCAAAAGTTATATATGGATATCAGCTTTGTAACATAAACCATACCTATAGGAATTTATGTGTCAAAACTTACCACAGAGACTTAAGGAATCAGGAGGGACTTTGGAAGGAGCTCTCACAGCCTATGTCAGTTCCAGAAGCCTTGCAGGAATAACTCTGTGGTTAGCACTCTATGTAAAAGCCCCGCTTTTAACTTCCCCTATGTACATCAGCTTTCTCTTCTTTTTAAAAAAAATATTTTTTATTGATTTTTTACAGGGAAGAAGGGAGAGAGAGAGAGAGTTAGAAACATCAACGAGAGAGAAACATCGATCGGCTACCTCCTACCTACACACCTCGTACTGGGGATGTGCCCACAACCAAGGTCCATGCCCTTGACCAGAATCGAACCTGGGACCTTGCAGTCCTCAGGTCGACTCTCTATCCACTGAGCCAAATCGGTTTCATCCAGCTTTCTCTTCTATCTCTCACTCCTCTTCTTTCAGGTTGCCAATCCTGGCTGCACATACTGAATGCAATACTTTCTTTTATACAAATAAAATCCTTTTTGCTGAAGAATACCTAGCCAACCTTTTGTTTATGGTCAACATGTGTGTGCTTTTTATGCATATATGTATTCAGCTTAAATATATGAACCAAATGATATGCAAAAATATGTATCTTTAAACAATAAATACCTCATGGTTATTTTATAAAAAATATTAATATTTTTCTAGTGTGGGTATTTTTTACTTCTTAAATTTGTTATCTACATTTTATAAATGTTCTAATATGTATTATAATATTTTATTAACAAAAATATTGAGAATATTTTTGAGAGAAACAGAGACTAGAATCTCTGTTCTGTAAGGGGCATAGATATTATTCACTAGATTGAATGTATGAAACGGAAGTCCAAGTCCATAGTTGTTTTGCTTTGTTTGTTTTGTGTACCATTCTAAGGTGCTTTTCTCCGAGGACAGTTATAGATCTAACTAAAAATTACAGGTAGTCTTCGTCTTACAATGGGTTATGCACCGATAAACTTATTGCAGGTTAAAAATACAACTAACCTACTGAACATCATAGATTAGCTTAGCCTACCTTAAACACGTTCCTAATACTTACATACATCACAAAGTAGCTTATCCTGCCTTAAACATGTTCATCATAGTGCAGTTGGGCAATGAGATCTAACAAACAGCCTCTTATTTTTATTTAAGATATTTTATTGATTTTTTTACACAGAGGAAGGGAGAGAGATAGTCAGAAACATCGATGAGAGAGAAACATCCATCAGCCACCTCCTGCATAACCCCCAATGGGGATGTGCCCGCAACCAAGGTTTATGCTCTTGACTGGAATCAAACCCAGGACCCCCCAGTCCAAAGGCCAACGCTCTATCCATTGAGCCAAACCGATTTTAGCCAGACTCTTTTACAATGAAATGTTGAATATCTTATTGTCATTTATTATGCATATCACTTTCACATCATTACAAATTCAAAAATCTTCAGTAGAACCATCATAAGTCAGGGACCAATTTTGCACCAAAAAAACACCTGTAGGATAAAGCTTGATTAATGAGAAAATCTAATTAACCGGCAGTCTCTGATAAACCGAGGCTCCCCTGTACTTGTGGGCAAGTATATATATATATATCTTCTTTCGAGTTGGCCACCTCGTTTAGTTTCAGAATTGTTCCTGGGAACAGGGCAGAGAACTAGAAAAAGAGGAGAAAGGATTTGCGATGAACTCAGTGGAACCTTTGGCAGGGACTCTGAGAAAGACCTCGGTCCTCCTGCCTGCCAGATTAAACAAAGCAGGGATGTCGTTTATTTTCCTTCAGTCGGCTCCGTTGATTCATAATGCTAGTGGTAAAAGCATCTTAGAGGAAACAGGTCAGAGATCACTAATCCTTTCTTAGTGGCTTTATTATCTGATTAGGTTTAAGCTAAAGGAAAAACAATCTGATAAACAGCCAGGATACTTACAGAGAATTAAAGCGCTTTCTGAGATTATTTGAGCCTGAGCACAGTTTCAGTCTTAGCTTAAAATAACAAACAACTTGCCTTCCATTCAAGTTGAATAAAGGAACACTATCTGTGTATTAAAATGTGAAATACTTGAAACTTATAAACTCCTTCACGGCCACTGAAATAATCTTCTAATTGTTCTCCCAGTTTCCTAGTCCTCATTGGCCAGTATCCATCACGTTTCTGTTCACCAGCCTCTCCTGGCTACGCTACACACCGTTTACAGACAGAGTACCCCAAGTGTGACATCTTGCAAGCCTCGCCTCAACATTTTTTGGGGTGCAGGGAAAATAACCTTGGGAATAGGTTTCAAGCTCTTCCTGTGTTTCCTTTGCAAAGTAAATATTTAGAACAACTGACTGACAACCTTCTCCAGAAATCCCTTCGTTCGATATCCTCTGAAATCTGCCCTGAGCTGGTTTACACAGGGCATTTCCCACTAACTCTCTTGATGCCTATAGATGGGTCAGATTCTTCTCTGCATCCTGATCTCACCAGGGCCTGCCAGGCCTGTGATTTTCTTCGTTCTGTATTTTAGTTGTGTTTGGGAATTCCTTTTAATCCTGAGAGGTTTCTGGAATTATCTAATGGTACTCAGACTGTTAAACCACACCAGAGATTCTACTGCCCACTTATCAGAGTGAAGAGAAAAGATTTTGAGCCATGGGGCTGCCTGATTTAGGGCTGTTTGGGAGTTCAGTGATTCTGGTATAAGAGTATTAAAGTCATGCTCTTGCCAGGCCAATGTGGCTCAGTGGTTGAGCATTGTGACCTATGAACAGGAGGTCACGTTTAGATTTCTGGTCAGGGCACATGGCCAGGGTTGCGGGCTCCATTCCCAGTGTGGGTAGTGCATGAGGCAGCTGATCAATGGTTCTCTCTCATCACTGATGTTTCTATCTCTTTCTCCCTCTCCCTTTATCTCTGAAATCAATTAAATATAGATATGATATACTGTATATATAATAAAACAAAAGAAGTTTGGGATTTGGAGTCTAATAATTCTGTAATTAATCAATAGGATCACCACCTACCACTTTTGAACAAGTAACTTAACCTCATTTACCTCATTTTACCTACTCCTGAAATGAACATAATATTTTCGCATTGTTATGAAGATAAGTTGTAAAAATTCTTATTTCTATTTTACACGTGTCTCCACATTGTTATTTCACAGAGGATAATGTAGTTTTCTGCTCCACATTGCTATTTAAGAAGCGCTAGCTAAACTTATTAATTAAACGAGTGGATGAGATGTTTTAAAATACGAATTCCCTTAGAAGCATTGCTTTGCCATTGCAATGCCATCTGTTTTGGGCTGAGTTATAGCCTCCAAAAATTAACCAGCAATATTTCAGAATGTGATGGTCTTAAGATATTTAAAAAGGTAATTAAGTTAAAATCAAGTCAGTAGGATGGGTTGTATTCTTCTAAGAACAGGAGATTAACTTTTAGCTAATATGGTATTTTACATTGATCATCTTCTATTGGACAGGATCTGAATAAAGCTATCTAAATATATCCATTCCCTGGTTTATGCAAACACACATGTACATAGCACCATTATGTGTTTGGGACTGGGGCTACATGATAAACTTAGTTCTTGCTTTGGAAAATAGTTTTATTAATAAAAAAAAGCATCATACCAAACAATGCATACTTATATAATTTATAAATATGAGTGCTATATTGGAAATGTATAGGACATTATAACTAAAATTGTAAAAAGAAAACTAAAATTGTATTTTAATGACAAAATTGACTATCTTAAACAGTTAATATACTTAAACTGATAAAAAAAAATTAGCAGTCTGTCCAACATACGTGTCATTCATCATTTTGGTCCTCTCGTTTTACACTCATCATGTACCTAAGTTACACCGTGAACTCTATTTAAATTACCATATCAAGGACCTCTATTTTGTTAACTTGGTCATAAGGCCTTTATTCATCTTTATAACAGTTGCTTTGGGCAGAACTTTGCTAAGATCCATAAATTACATCGAAGACTTTGTTTTAAGCAGGTCACTCAGATGTTCATTTGGTTAATAAGAGGCAGGCTGAATTTTTGCCTTTCCTGCTCATTTATATCAAAAGAACATCAGGAGAAAATTAGCCCCTGGCCTTGTAGACTTTGCCTGGCATATTATAATTACATATCAAGACTTTGCCAGGGTTGAGAAATGGGGACCAGAGTCAGGCCATGGGTGTGTGTGTGTGTGTGTGTGTGTGTGTGTGTGTGTGTGTGTTGGGTTGGAATTGT
>PVJN01044325.1:0-17383 GCA_004026805.1 Lasiurus borealis | reverse complement strand
TCACCTGCTGACTTGTAATTTTGATTCCATTATTCTTATGATTAAGAAATAATCCCTGTACTTCCTACTCTACTTCTACTCTCATTGTGTCTTTGAAGGCTGGAAGAACTCTAGCCAGAAGTTTCTGGAAGACCTTTTATTAGAATGTTGAGAAATAAGCCCAATAGCAAAAAGAATATAAATTACTAGAGGCCCAGTGAATAAAATTTGTGCAGTGAGGGGCCTATAGTGGTTTTCAGGTTGGCCACACCCCCAGTGACCCAAGCAGAGGCCCTGGTATATGGGATTTGTCTTCTACAAACGAAACTTTGTAGCCTGGAGCGGAGCCAAGCCTTCTGCTCACACAGCCATTGAAACTTTGTTGCCTTAAAAGTGGAGGCCTGGGCTGGCCAGGGTGTGAGGCAAGCTTGGCTTCTTCCACTGCCAGGGGCAACCCAAGCCTCCCTCCTGCTCTCTCTGTGGCTGTAGCCATCTTGGTTGAGTTAATTTGCCTACTCTCTCTGATTGGCTGGTGGGTGTGGCTGGTGAGTGTAGCATAGGTACGGTCAATTTACATATTACTTTTTTATGAGATAAGATTGTTTTGAGTTCTCTCTTATAAATTGGTTATTTTGAAAGCCATTTGTTAGTCCACAGATAGCAGTATTAGGTCTAGGACTTATGGTCACAGATTGGTCTTCAATCTATGTTGAATGGAATTAGATTTTTATTGGGTACCACACATGAAGATGATAGTATTTTAGTCTAGTCAGAAGAAAGCAAAATAATTTTCCTCCTAATTGAAGAACATTGATAACTTTATAATGAAGGCCAGACTTACACTATTGATTTAGAAAATACTTATGAGTGCTTACTATGAGCCAGAAACTATTCTTGGTGCTTGGGACACATCAGTGAACCAAGATCCCTATCTTCTTGAATTTACAATCTAGTGGCCAGGGACAGAACATAAACAAGCAATATAGCATAAGGTGATAAGACATAATAAACAAAGTAGAACAGATAAGGGGAATGTTAGGTGGCTTGAATTTTATAATAGGGTGGTCATTGAAAGATATTTGAAAAAAAGTCTTGAAGGAAGTAAGAGAGTTGGCTAAGAAGGGTATTTAAGGGAAAATTATTCCAAAGTGAGAGACCATCCAGGGCACAGCCCGTAGGCAGGAATATGACCGATGTGTTACAGGAACACAAAGATGCCAGTGTGGTGCGAGTGGAACAAATGAAAGGAAGAGTAGTTTGAAAGTAGCCCAGAATGGTAACAAGGAGCCAGACAGTCTAAAGCCTTGTGGGCTATTTTAAGAACTTTGGCTTTTATACTGAGCTAAATAGGGAGCTAATGCACAGTTTGAGGAAAAATGTGACCTGAAGGAAACCAAGTAAAAAGTTTACTGCAGTAATTCAGGCAAGATATTATGGTAGTTTGGACCCAACTGACAGCAATGGTAGTGGTGACAAGTGATCAGATCCTATATATATTTTAAAGGTGGAACCAACAGGACTTGATTGGTTGCAAGTTCTTAGATGTCTTACAACTCCATCCTTAGACATACCTCAATATTCCTAGATAAGTATTTAGTTTTGCCAGTTATTATTTCTCCTCTAAAGAAAAACTGTAACTTATTGAAGCTGATCACTGCTGGGAAAGAAGAACTATGTCTTTCTACTTCTTTACATTTCCACAGAGAAGGAGTTCTCTATTCTAGGCCTTCAGGGGAAGTATAGAAAATCCCTCATCTGGTTCCTCCTGCCCGGAGAGGAATAGCTAGCTAATGTGATTGTTCACACAATGGCATTTATTGGGCCATGTTATAAGTAGTAGGGTTACTTCCCTCAAAAGCTAGAAACACTGTCTATTCAACTGTCTGCCTAATGGAGTAGTAAGAAAGGAGCTGGCAGTTGCTAGGTGATCTGGTCCTTGTGAATGTCTATTAGCCAGAAGCTTATAGGTTGAAAGGAATGGCATCAAATCTCACAATAAAGACAGAATCTCTTCCAGATTGTAAATTTTAAGAAACAATCTGGATGACTTCTTTTTCTTCATTTCCCCCCCCTTTGTTGTAAGGACAGGTCATTCTATTGGAACACAAGGACAGCTAGTGAAGGGATTTGTCCCATTACCTGATAAAGACTCTGACCAAAAGAGAAGATCAAAAAGTAGACATGTCATGAATAACAGAATACTAATTAAACATTTGCAAATAAACTTTTTGTTCTAAGATGGAACTATTCTCATATCCTAATAATTAGTGGTACTCTGGTCAGTTAATTGCTCATTATATTCTTTCTGGCTAAGCAATTAGACAGTAAGTATTTTTCTATTGGCTGCTTGCTTGCATTTGATTTGGAATGAAATGAATATCAGTAACTTTTAAAGTATTTATTCAGATATATAACTTATTTTTATTTCACTTCTCCTTTTGACATTTCTACTCAGCTGACAATGCCATTTCAGATATTAAAATCCTTCAGGGGCTCCTCACATCTTTTTAAAAAGAAAATTAAAACTCCTTACTTTAGGCACTCTTGGCCCTTCATGAACACATTCCTGACTAGCTTCCTCACATCCAGCTACAAAGAGTATTTAAAAGCCAGTTCAGACAACATATGTCTCAGAACCAATATTTTTCCATGTCCTTCCTCCTACTTATCTGCTCAAAATTTTTTATATGCTCCATTCTCCCCTACCCCCATTCTCATCCAGGGCTCCATGTCTTTGGCTTTGTAAATGGGCATGGTTTCTATTTATGGCTCTCCTATTATCTGAGAGCCTAGCTTAGTCACACCCTTCTCTGGCTTATGAGCCTGACTGCTCTGTTTGATCTTGAATATTTGACTTGCTGCTTCCTCTTGTTTTTAGCATTCCCAACAAGTCTCTCCACAGCAAAAGACCCCAGTGTCTACCTAATAACTGTCTTTGCAAAAGTAGTGAAATCAGTTGCTTGGTAAGCATTCAATTTAAAAAATGAGTTTTGCCCATCTGGAGTGGCTCAGTTGATTGAGCATCATTTAGTGCACAAAAAGGTTGCCAATTAGATTCCTGGTCAGGGCACATACCTGAATTGCAATCCAGGTTTGATCCCCAGTTGGGGAGCTAGGGAAGGCAACTGACTGATGTTTCTCTCTGAGACATATGTTTCCCTTTCTCCCTCCCCCACATCTCTTGCCCCCTTCCTTTCTCTCTTTAAGCACTTCCTTGGATGAGGATTAAGGGAGAAAAAGTGAGTTCTTTGGAAGATATTAATGGCTGGTGCCATCACCAAATGTACTATAAAGGAGGATCTATCTAAAGGAATGGATATTTGGGTCCTTTGTCCAGGCTGTCTCTTTTCTGGACAGAGCTGGAGATACACACAACAAAATCTCATTCATTAGCTTCCCTTTACTAACTTTCCTGCTGACCAACTGCCATTGTTAACCCCCTTATTTTTCATAATACATGAAAAAATATAATTAACGAGGCCTCAGTTTAGACATAATACAGATCCCCTACTGAAGTCATACACTGGTTGCTTTAATTGTAATACAGAATAGGAACTTGTGGAAGATCCTCTATCATTCATGTATGTATTACTTTTCAGAGAGCAAAGTAATTTGATACTATGGAATGACACCATGGCAAGATTTAGGGGTTCTAGTTTTTAGGTTCCCACTACTAAGATATGTTGAAATACTTACTAGAATCACTATCATTCTTGTGATTGTGTATATTGCAGCTAGACAGTGAGAATTAGTATACCATTATTTAGTATAGAAACAGTGAAAAGAATAGTTTGTTTTGAGGAATATACTCAATGACTGAACTAGCTGTTGCTGCTTTAGATATTTTTGTGGCTTTAAATAAAACTGCCAACATTTGTTCTCAGCTTTCTCTCTCTAACAGCTCCTGCCTTGGCTCCATCCCATAATTGTTGAAAAGGGGTTTCATAAATAAATGTTGTGTAATGGCACTGGTATGTGTTTTGAGACTCTCAGATATTTTTTCTTAACCTCTCGTCATATTTCATTGTAGACTAAAATTTTTTAGCAAAACAGTGACCCCAGTGAAGGAGCTCCCCAAAGCAGCTCTGATTATTCCAGACTTGGCAAACCTCATGGCAAGATCTCAGAGTGAGAACCGAGAGAGAGGTGAGCTCACAGAATTGGCTAGCAGGTGGCTCTGGAATTGGTGTGGGATAACAATGGAGACGCGAACTAAATGCTGGGGCTGGGGTAGCGTGGTCAACACGAGGAGGAATAGTTCCCTTCTAGAAAAGTAGAAGAATTAAATAAGCATGTCTTTTCCAACAGCACTGAGTGAAAAAAAAAAAGTCTATAAGGCAGCAAAACACAGAGAAGCCAAACTAACTTTCCAGTCACAAACAAGTCAATTTGAGCCAGCTGGCTAAGGCCTCAAGGAGTTCCCTGTAGCGCTAATTAACTGCTTCTCTTTCCCAACCCTTAAAAAGAGATCTAATAGTTTTTCTAAAAAAGGCAGGGCAATGAAAAACAACAGCTTTATGACACTATTCACTCAATACTTGTTTATGAATTTTGTCCCCAAACTTCAATCTAAGGTCAATACTGAGGACTGACTTCATTTCCTCGTCTTCACTTCTCCCATGTTAATGGGTATTTTTGGAGAATGAGGATCTGGGGAAAGAAGCTTTTATTTTTAGGTGCCTTCTTCTATCTATATCCTCTCTAGAAATTGATTGTGAAAAATCAACACAATGTTATTCAAGCTTAGAACTATGTTTAAGCTCAGTACAGTGTTATCTGAATGTGCCAGAAAAACTAAACAAAAGCCAACTGCTTAACAGGCTCCTTACTAAACAGAGCAACACGTTACTAGGCTCTCTCTTACTGGCTAAGACTTCACTCAGCATTTAACACGTTGCCTTTGGCACAAAGTTGGGGAGACTGTGAAATCTGAGCATAATTGACTCTCAGTCTGTGAGTCTCATTTTCTTGGCTGTGTCCCATAGGCACCCCACTCTCATCTTCTGCCCCTACTGCTCCATCACTCTACTAAACTTACCACCATCTCTCTACATATTAGAGTTACTGTAAATTCACACTTTCCATCTTAACAGCCAGGATATACAAATACTTTCCAATTGACACCAATCTTAGACTTTTTTTTTTTAAGAACTGGATGGAGTAAATGTTGCCAAAAAAAAAAATGAAGCTTAAGACATTTAAAACTTAAATAGATTAAAGATAAACTTCTTTCCTCTGAAAACCATGATAGTGGCTGGCTTGAGATGCATATCTTTTTCGCACATTTCTGAGACTCATACTATTTGAAATTACCAGCAGCTTGATTTGTGCTGGGACGACCTCTAAACCTGGTGTGAAATACTTGGATATGTGAACTGAAATCAGGTATTTCTTGAAGAACTCCATAGTGCAAATGAAGATTAAGCACTATTTTTTAAAATATATTTTGTTGATTTTTCACAGAGAGGAAGGGAGAGGGAAAGTCAGAAACATCGATGAGAGAGAGACATTGATCAGCCGCCTCCTGCACACCCCACACTGGAGATGTGCCTGCAAGCAAGGTACATGCCCCCGATCGGAATTGAACCCGGGACCTTTCAGTCCGCAGGCCGACACTATCCACTGAGCCAAACCAGTCTCGGCAAGCACTATTTTTCCTTTGGTTTTCCACATCCCATTTCTAGATAGGTCAAAATGCTCGCTAATGGGACAGTTTCATAAAAAAAAAAAATGGCTGTAGAGTCCTGATTTGGGTTATATTTGGGGCTGGTTCCAATATATTTTGAGGTCTTATATTTTGGCTCAACCTCCTACTCAGAAACCTGAAAAATACACCTTAATACTGCACTCTACTAGGGAACATCGAATGGAAAAAGAACCCAATTTTGACAGGGGCGGGGGTTGGGGGGAACCAATTACATGATAGAGCAACTAAAATAATCTGAAAAGTAAACACACTATTTTAAATCTTATAACACATATACTTATGTGAATAGGAGGTTAAGTTTCTTATTATGAATAGGGAGTTAAGTTTTTCTTAAGTTTCTTTTTCAAGGCCTGTGCAAAGCGATTGAGGAGGTGACTCAGCTGTGAATCCAGCAAGCAGAACCAATAAGCATGGTCAGACGGACCCATCGGGAGTCGAAAACATCATCTTTATCATCATCATCTCATTGCCTGAGGACAATAGCTTATGTCTGCAACCCCCAGGGCTGCACATAGCACCCTAGTCCCTTCCCCTTTATAATCCTGTACCCTGTGCCTTGCTGGGAGACAGAATTTGATGCTTGTAAGCGCCACGTCTTCTTGGTTGGCTAGCCTTCTAATAAATGCTTAATATGATTCAACCTTTGTTATTGGACACAGAGACAGGCAGCCCAAACCCAACCACGGGTTTCCCAGTAACAATTGTAAGGAAAACAAAAACCAAAAGATACCGTATGATATGCTGTAAACAGAAGCCACAATGTCTCATCCATAGGAAGTACTCTCTCTTCCTTCAACTACAGTCTCTAGGGGATGAATTCTCCTATTTGGGCATCAGTTAGATCACTGGCTTAGCCTTATTCTCATACTTCATCCCTTTTTAGGGAAGTCTTCCTTGTGAGGGTTCCTACCAGAATTTCTAAGGATGCCAGCTACACCCCGTATTTATCTTTCTCAGAGCTCCACCAATGGATGAATCCTGTGTCTTCCCCGGAACAACATACACTCTTTATGGAGGATAAACAACTCTCCGTGGACACTCTCAGCTTCACTAGGGAAATTTTCCTTTTTCCTCTAGTGGTCAGCAATTACCATTCTGTCCTTTTTGGCATGTTGCCTGCCTCCAAAGTAAACATATCCTCTTGAGTTTGTCCTCTAAGGTCAGTGTCTTGGCCTCTAGGCCACCGAGGTAACCGACTCCAATCTTCTCTCTTCAGTATACAGTGAGAGATATTATTGACCAGCCCAGTAAATGTGTGGTTTTGGAGGTATAAATTTGGCCAACTGTATACTCAAGATTTCCAAATTTGTTGAAGCAAAACCGTTCCCTGAACTCCAGATCAACATGCTTAGTGTAGTAGATGCTGTCACTGCCTCACTGATGATAGCCTCTTTTTTTTTTTTTAATATATTTTATCGACTTTTTACAGAGAGGAAGGGAGAGAGTTAGAAACATCTACGAGATGAGAGAGAAACATCTATCAGCTGCCTCTTGCACACCTCCTACTGGGGATGTGCCCGCAACCAAGGTACATGCCCCTGACCGGAATCGAACCTGGGACCTTTCAGTCCATAGGCTGACGCTCTATCCACTGAGCTAAACTGGTTTCAGCCTGATACCCTTTTGATTATACGCTGAAGGAAGCACCTGCTACCCTCCACTTGTAGGCTTTTTTGTGTGTGTATGTGTCTTTTTTTTGACTTTTTTTTTTCTGGCATTAACTGTGCTTGAGGCAAGCTAGCAGAAGTGAGAGAGTTGATGATCTCAAACAGCTTTCAAATAATGCTGGTGGAGATATGGCAGGTAACCCCCAACATTTACCCCAGACTGCACTAATACCGTAAGATAGGTTCTACACTATCTCCTAGAGCACCGGTTCTCAACCTGTGGGTCGAGACCCCTTTGGGGGTTGAACGACCCTTTCACAGGGGTCGCCTAAGACCATTGGGAAATGCAGATATTTACATCACGATGCATCACAGTAGCAACATTTCATGGTTGGGGGTCACCACCACATGAGGAACTGTATGCAAGGGTCGCGGCCTTCGGAAGGTTGAGAAACACTGTCCTAGAGTTTTATCAATGGTGTTAAATTTTAATTTCCTCACCTTTGGTGGTTGTAACTGGTTTGACAAAGCACTTTTTTAAAAAAAATAAATTTTGTTGATTTTTCACAGAGAGAAAAGGAAAGGGATAGAAAGCCAGAAACATCGATGAGAGAGAGACATCAATCAGCTGCCTCCTGCATGCCCCCTATTGAGGATGTGCCCACAACCAAGGTACATGCCCCCGACCGGAATCGAACCTGGGACCTTTCAGTCCGCAGGCTGACACTCTATCCACGGAGCCACACCAGTTTCGGTAACAAAGCACATTTTATGGGCTTCTCTCCCGTCCCAATCTCATTTTCTCATTAACCTACTGATGTTTTCCAGGACCACATCCACTTTCAATTCTTGTCTCAGAGTATGTGTATGAGCTTTACCCAAAGTAAAGCATCAGCAAATCACAAGACTTTTTTTTTTTTTCCCACCACCTGGCTTTATCACTGACAGGGTACCTCAAGAATAACTCATCCAAAAACACCTTTAATCTTCTACTTTCCACTTGTTCTTCCCCTTTTTATGCTCAATTCTCTACCCAACAAGCTGACTCAAGAGCCAATTCTCTCCAAGCCGGTTGGCCACCAAATCCTGAAATTCTCCCTGGGGGGATATTTTCCAAATCTGTCCTCTCCCCCACCCCCCTTCTCATCCCCACGACTGCTATTCCCTGTCTTGTTCTTAACCATCTCGAACTTGGAGTTTATTTGTTCTTTTTCTTCTAGTTCTTTGAGGTAGAAGGCTAGTAGTAGGTCCTTGACTTGAATTCTTCTTTTCCAATGCAGACGTGGACAATTGTAAAAAGGTGAGATAGCAGAACCCAGCTTCTGTATCTACTACCTACACAGCCCAATGGTGGTCCAGCTCCCCATCACACGAATCTCCCCCAGGCGACTTGGGAAGTGTTAGCAACGCCGTGAAACAAGAAGAAGAGCAAGAGGAAGAGGAAGAGGAAGAGGAGGAGGAGGAGGAGGAGGAGGAGGAGGAGGAGGAGGAGGAAGAGGAAGAAGAAGAAGAAGAAGAAGAAGAAGAAGGAAGAAGAAGAAGAAGAAGAAGAAGAAGAAGAAGAAGAAGAAGAAGAAGAAAGAAGAAGAAGAAAGAAGAAGAAGAAGAAGAAGAAGAAGAAGAAGAAGAAGAAGAAGAAACCCCCCCAAACTCCCCACTAGCATCATTGCACAAGAGGCACACTTTTTGCTCACAGCACCCCGTCCCCACAGACATCACGGGGACCCTATTCAGGGCCCAGAAGAAACGTCTCCAGCCAGAAAAAAAAAAAAAAATTCCACTCACCAGAGCAGGAGGAGCGGGTCTAAAAACCGGCTTCTTTGCCCGCACAGGTGCAAAGGGCCCGCTGTGGCTCCGGTCTACCCAGACCGCGTCCATTAGGAACCGAGAAGAAAGCAGAGGCTCTAAGTGGTGGTCCCGGGCCTGCCACTGGGCCACTCTGAAGGCCTGGAGTCCCCGGAGCTTGCCTGGGCCTGGCGTGGGCCCAAAGCCCGCGTCCTGCGTCCCTGCTGGGCCGCCTCGAACGGGGCTGGACAAGTAAGTAAGCGCCTGGGTCGCAGGTCCCTCCGGGAGCCCAGGTCCCTCGCAGGGGCCGATGGGAGCCCGGGCGCACGTGCTCAGTCACGTGGGCGGGAGCCTCGCGCAGCGCAGGCACGTGGGCGGAAGCCACGTGCGGCAGGCACGTGGGCAGGAGCCGTTGACGCACGCGGCGACGCTGGCTCGCGTTGAGGTGCGTCCCTGGGGGATTGCGTCCTGCGGGCCACCAGGAGGGGACTGTCTCCTGTGCGGGAGTGGCCGGCACAGGCTGGTCGATCTGGGGGAGTCTGCGGCCTCGCACTGCCTGGGGCCCTGACCGCTGGGGAACATGGAGATCGGGGTTCCGCTGGTTCCCGCATGGAGTCACTCCAGTGCGGCGGCGGAGGTGCTAAAGGGGTGGCCGGGAGCTGGGGCAGGCCGGCTGGGGGCCCAGGGTGAATCTGGGAGCTTCTCCCAGCGGAAGGGTGGTCTCTCTGGGCCCTGGTGCCAGGCCTGAAGGGTGTAGCATGGATTTATCTTTCTTACCCTCTTCAAGGCATTTTTTTAAAAATTAATTCCGTGTTCACCCAAGTGCCGCATGTGCAGTTCCTGCCCTGGAGTCCTTGGTTCTTGCGAAGGCATTTTTTTCTGCGCCATTGTTGCTTGGGGGGGGCGATGGGGGAGAGCCAGAAAAGTCTCGGCCGCCATCTTGCTGACGTCACTCCCACCCTCTGCTTTTCGAAGTTAGGTCTGTGGACCCCGAGAAAGAAGATGCCTCCTAAGAAGGGCTCTCCCTTGGCTTTACACCGCGTTGAGGTGCGTCCCTGGGAGCTTGGGTCCTGCGGGCCAACAGGAGGGGACCGTCCCCGCGGGAGTGGCCGGACCGCACAGGCTGGTCTGGGGGGATCTGGGGGAGTCTGCCGCCTCGCACTGCTTGGGGCCCTGACCGCTGGGGAACATAGAGATCGGGGTTCCGCTGGTTCCCGCATGGAGTCGCTCCAGTGCGGCGGCAGAGGTGCTAAAGGCGTGGCCGGGAGCTGGGGCAGGCCGGCTGGGGTCCCGGGTGAATCTGGGAGCTTCTCCCAGGGGAAGGGTGGTCTCTCTGGGCCCTGGTGCCAGGCCTGAGGGGTGTAGCATGGATTTACCTTTCTTACCCTCTTCAAGGCATTTTTTCTTTTTTCTTAATTATTTACATGTTCACCCAAGTGCCGCATGCGCAGTTCCTGCCCTGGAGGCCTTGGCTCTTGCGAAGGCATTTTTTTTCTGCGCCATCGTTGCTTGGGGGGCGGAGGGGGGGGGAGCGCCAGAAAAGTCTCAGCCGCCATCTTGCTGACGTCACTCCCACCCTATGCTTTTCGAAGTTAGGTCTGTGGACCCCGAGAAAGAAGATACCTCCTAAGAAGGGCTCTCGCTTGGCTTCGCCGCCTTGAGGTGAGTCCCTGGGGGCTCAGGTCCTGGCGGGCTGACGTTTAGAAAGCCTTTGGCCGTGCTCTGTCACAGTGGAGCTATCTGCACCGGATGCACCTGCCTTCTTGGGGGCGCCCCCCAAATTGAGGATGTCTCATGAGACCGGTGACCGTGGGGGTGCAGGGAGCATCATCTCCGCTAACCTTGTTTTCTTTTTTGCAAGAGCGCTTTGGGCAGCTGGCTTGCCAAATTTTGCAAAAATGGTGGTGAGGTTTTTGTTTTTTAAATATATTTTATTGATTTTTTACAGAGAGGAAGGGAGAGGGATAGAGAGCTAGAAACATCTATGAAAGAGAGATATCGATCAGCCGCCTCCTGCACGCCCCACACTGGGGATGTGCCCGCAAGCAAGGTACATGCCCCCCGACCGGAATCGAACCCGGAACCTTTCAGTCCGCAGGCCGACGCTCTATGCACTGAGCCACACGGGTCTCGGCGGTGGTGAGGTTTTTATTGGAATTGCAGTTAACATCCATATGTCAGTTAAAGGATAAAAGAAAATTTATTCACACGGTGTCTATTTAGATCTCCCAATTTTTCCCAGTCATGTGTCTTAGTAAAAAACAGCATTTTTTACTATAGCTTGCATATCTTTTGTTAAATCTCCATGTGTTTTTTTTTTTGATGCTATTATATACATGGCCTCTTTTAAATTGTGTTTTCCAGTGCTTATTGCTGGTATATAAAAGAACAACTTTCTTTTGCAAATCAATCTTTTATCCTGTGATTTTTATTTACTTACTCTGATAGTTTGTTTTTGTAAAGTTTCTTTAGGGTTTTTAGAAAATGTAAACAAGTATCTGTAAATGGAGATAGTGTTACTTTTTCATTTCTGATATTTATAACTCTATTATTTATTTTTCTTGTCTATTGCAATGGCTGGGATCTCCAGTACCATGTTGAATAGAAGTGATGAGACTGAGTAAGTATTCTGGACTCTCTCTGACTCCTTGGGTAAAAGTATTCATAGTTCACTATTAAGTTTGTCATGTATTTTCAAACTCTGTTACTGTGTTCACATTTATGAGTTGATGTGCTTGAATTCACTCTTTTAACGTTATGGAAAGTTCCTGTTTTAACTTAATATATGATAATACTCTGATACCTATTTTTAGCTGATATTAATATAGAGACTACAGCCACCTTATGCTTATTATTTGCAAAAGAATTTACAGGAACTATAACTATGCAAGGACATACAGAAAAATATGGTTGCAATGCATGAAAAGGATGAAATGAAAGATCACAGGGAAAGAAAACTTATAAAAATATTCAGGTAGAAATCTTAGAACTGAAAACACAATAGCTGGAATTTTAAAAATTTACTGAATGGGCTTAAAAGTAAAATGGAGCTGCCTATGGAGTCGGTGGAATAAAGTTAGATTTGAAAATTTGAAGGATCAAATAAAAATAATAGAAAAAGTACCTCAGTCACATGTAAAACAACATACATGTAACTAGAGTCCAAGAAGCAAAGGAGAAAGAATGGGATAGAAAAAATAATGAAAAAAAAATCATGACTGAAAATGTCCCCAATTTGATAGAATGGATGTATTTACAGATGCAAAAAAAACTCCCCAAGTATCAACTCCCATTTAGAATCTGCCTGCTGTTTTTTGCTTTCAAGAGCCCTCAGGTCCTTATATTTGCTTTGAGTTTATCATTCTTATCTGCAGAGATTAGATAAGGAAGTGGAACCTTAATAACTCTTTTAGAGTTCTCACTAATTCATTTGTCATTCATAGGGCTATTTCTATTGGCTGATTTTACTTTTGGTTATTGGTCATATTTTCCTGCTATTTTGCTTTTTAAAAAACTTTAAGTTGCTGGTTGGATATTGTGGATGTTTTCTGTCTTCCTTTAGAGGCTTTGAATTTGGCTCTGCGGGTCTAGATTTGACCTCATTTTAGCCTTAAGAGTAGTCTTGCTCCCAAAGTTGTGAACTTCCTGTGAAAATCAACTGAATGCCTGGAATGTTTAGCAATAGCTCTCTGTTCTGGATGGCCATAGCTTCCTCTCCCAGGCCTGTGTGATCTCTGGAATATCCATTTTAATTCAGAGATCCCTGAAGTTAATTTCTGCCAGGACTTGCATAATCTCTCCATGTATAAATTAGTATTGAGCCAAAGCTCAGAAGGACCTCTATGCAGATTTCTGGAGTTCCTGTTCTGGATAGCTCCCCCCATTAAGGATCTGCCCTGCAAATTTTGTCTATCTCTAACTTCAGTAAGATCACTGGGCTGCCTTTGGAATTATGTTCCTGGGACACCATCTGGAAAGTGATTGTGGGCAGAAAGCTGATGTGATTTGAAGCTCACCTCATTTATATCCTTTCAGAGATCACAGTCCTGCACTGCATGTGTTCCAGTTGCAAATTGTTTCATATATCTTGTGCACTTTTATGACTATAGTGGAGGGCTAGTATAATACCAATTATTTTGCTATAGTTGGAAAAGGAAACCCCTGTTTCCATGAAAGCTGAATAAATGCAAATTATTAGGTCTTACAAAGACCCTGAATAGACATATTTGTTAAGGGACCCCATGTCTTTATTTAGTAGCCTTCCCCCTTTCACGATGATTTTGATGTAGATAGAGTGTCATACTGAGAAGAGTGTCATACTGAGATGGAGTTAGCATAAGGGAAACAATAATATCTAAAAATTTATCTTTATTGTAATTAAACTCAGATTGGAGGCCAAATGTCAGCATGGCCATAACTTGAATAATTCAGGCAAAGTCAAGAAAGGAGGCCAGCCAAGACCGGTTTGGCTCAGTGGATAGAGCATCAGTCTGCGGACTGAAGGGTCCCAGGTTCGATTCTGGTCCAGGGCATGTACCTAGGTTGCAGGCACAACTCCAGTAGGGGGCGTGCTGGAGGCAGCTGATCCATGTCTCTCTCTCATGGATGTTTCTAACTTTCTATCCCTTCTCCCTTCCTCTCTGTAAAAAAAATCAATGAAATATATTTAAAAAAAAAAAAAAAAAAGAAAGGAAGGAGGCCAGCAATGGGAGACACATAAGCGTTTTAGAAATTGGCAGGGGTCTGATTAGAATCTGGGACCACAGAAATAAAAATGTTTGAAATATTAACTGGGAGTAACTGAAAACAGAAGAAGAGAATCTTCCTGCCAGATGGGGAAGATGCTGGTAGATGCACAGATTAAGGCGGCTTTGTTCTAGGTATGGCTCTGGTCACTCACGGCATGGCCCTTGAGGGTAAACTAAAAGTATTCTTTCTGATCTCTGGTGCCACATTTCTCACCACAAAGGTTTGCAGCCAAGTATTCCCAGGCTCTTAGGAGAACTCCGAGTTCCTTTAAGCAGAGCTGCCATGCTTCCTGGCAAATATTACTGTTTATGTCAACCTGGTCTCAAGAGCTATCTGAAGGAGCGAAGGGATTTACTGCTTAAAGGGGATGAAAGATTGGAAGAGGCTACAAATCTTAACTCAAAGAGAACCCATTAAAGATATTTGCCTTGTCAGAGACAGCCTGTATGCCAATTCTGTAAAAAGGAACATCTAAAGACAGATTTATAAAAAGAACGGCAGATAAGGTGTTAGCAAAACTTGTCTTCCCCTGAAGATAGATAGAATTCACACAGCTCTGTTGACTGCCATGCAATGATTGATTTTCTTTTCAATCCTATCCTTACCATCCTGTATTAATAATTCTTGGTAATTGATTTTCTGAATACCTGATTTTGTTGAGACTTCCACCTTCCATTAAAGTTACCATACCTAACCTTAACTTATGCTTGGAAGACTAAGTTGAAAAGACAGGCCATAAATAATATTTTCTATACTTTAAAACAGCAATTTTCAAACAGTGTGCTGCAGGAATTTTTAAAGATGCAATATCTAACTAGTTAGGGAAACTGTCTTTTTTTCTCTTAGAACAGTGGTCGGCAAACTCATTATTCAACAGAGCCAAATATAAACAGTACAATTGAAATTTCTTTTGAGAGCCAAATTTTTTAAACTTAAACTTCTGATGCCCAGGCCCTGGTATTTTGTATAAGAGCCACACTCAAGGGGCCAAAGAGCCGCACGTGGCTCATGAGCCGCAGTGTGCCAACCACGGCTTTAGAAGATTGTTAAAAATGACAACAGTCAACAATAGCTGTCTGTTGTGAATGAATCAAAATTATACCTATTTTTTTGTCAGATCATCAAAAACTCTAATATAAAAAACCAGAATCAACATCCCCTGAGGGGTCCCGGATTTCAAGAGGGTGCAGGCCAGGCCTAGGAACCCCACCAGTGCATGATCAGAGCAGAAGAGGGACTGTGGGAGGGCTCCAGGGCATGTCCTGCCCGCCTCACTTGATTGATCAGACCCCAGCAGCAAGCTAACCTACTGGTCTGAGCCCCTGCCCCATGGAGGTCAGTGCACATCATAGCAACCAGTTGGTTGGCTGACTGCCTCCTGGTGGTCAGTGCATGTCATAGTGAGCAATTGAGTGGCCTTAGCATATGGTTAGCATGTTACACTTTAGTTGAATGCAGGACCAGACCCTTAGCATATTAGGCTTTTATGATATAGGCTTTTGGTGTGCCTCAGAATTTTAGTGATTAGTTGGTGTGCTATGAGTTGAAAAATGTGCAAATAAGGTCTAGTTTTGCTTATCTGTGGCTCCAGAGGTTAACCTCAGTCAGTCCCTTAGCTCTCGAGTCTCTCTTGTCCATTTCAAATTTTTTGTGTAGTCCCTACAAGAGCCATTTCCCAGTACATCATTGTCCCTTAAAATGCTGGTATCAGTTGCCAGAAATGCTGACCTTACAGTTTCCTTGTAGCATACCATCACCATCTCCCTTGAAATAGAGTCCTAGCTGCCAAACTTCACAATGGGGGACAAAGCAGGAAAGGGAGCAGGATTGCCGTCATGCAGAATCACAAATGAAAATATCAGACATTTATAAGGCATCAAATTATCTCTCTAGTTCAAATTGCCAGCCAGGAGTGACATGATGTTTCCTGACGTTTTGAAAGCAGCACTGTGATGAAAGGAAGATGGTGGCCTTATCCCGATGAAATTCTGAACTGGATACCCTGTGGGGTTTAGTATACAGTTTTTGACTCATCATGATGAAGGCTGGCTGCTGACAGCTCATCAACTTTAACTCTTAGCTAAAACTCCCAACACCTAGCTCCTTTTTTTCTTCCCCTCTAGTCTTCCATTTCTTCTTTAACTTCTTCTACCCACCTTTTAGAAAGGTTTCTCTGAGTCTGAAGGCAGCTTTGGCTGTAAAGCAGTACCAGTCTGCTGACTTACTTGCCAAAGAATGCTGTCTATTTTGGCTCCTATTATTTGTAATGTAGCTAATATTTATTGATCACTCTGTTATACGCTAGAGATGGAGAAGTGAAGAAACATGCTTGCTGTTGTCAGAACACTTCCAAAAATATGTTCTTAGGGCCACTTACATCGGGATTACTTGGACATGTTTGTTAAAAATACAGACTTCTGGGTCCCCAGTTAAGTTTTTATTGACTGGAAATTTTTGAAATTAGGTGTAAGAATCTACATTTTTGATGAGCTCCCCACTGTTTCTTAAACACAATGCAGTTTGCCGACCACAGCTTCATAAGTTTTATTCATGTTGTGCAGAGCAAGAAACGATTCTAACAATTTGCTGACACATGGCCTTCTGCATTCATCTGCAGACAAAGAAGAAGTCACATTATTTGTAGATGATATTCTTCTGTACTTAGAAAATATAGAAGAATCCAGAAATGTTATCAGAATTAATGAGTTGGACAAGGTTTTTGGATGCAGGGTCAATATATAAAAATCAATATAGAAAATGACAGTACAGTAGTACCTCGAGATACGAGTGCCCTAACATCCGAGATTTTTGAGATACAAGCCGTGGAGCGAGCGATTTTTGCTTTGAAATACGAGCAACATTTGAGAGAGGAGTAATCATGCGGATCGGCCGGCTGCACACGACCCACCAGTTTACTTCGACTCGAGCCTCTCATAGTTTCACACGCCTCAAGGTTCCGGAATGAATTAAACTCGTATCTCGAGGCACCACTGTAATATCAAAAACTTAAAACATGGATTATATTTAATGAAAAAATGTGAAAGACCACAGAAAACTAAAATGCCAAGAGGAATTAAAAGAGATTTAAATTAACAGAAGGATTATAATACCATTTTGTGATCTGGAATCTAATTTTTCAGGTAAGTGACACATGCTGCTGATACTAAAGTTATTGAGCCAGAATTTGAACCCAGACGGTTCTAACACATTTCTTTTTATCTCCCTAATTATCAGACTTTTTCACTCCAAGATCTTGCTTTAACCCACTCAAGTTTCAGAACTCAGTTCACATACCATCCTATATAATAATATAATAAAGTGGTAATATGCAAATTAACCCTCACACCCTTGCAAAAGATGGCTGCCCCCATGTGGTCAAAGATGGCTGCCACAGATGGCCAGCAGGGGAGGGGAGTTGGGGGCGA
The DNA here is from genome assembly GCA_004026805.1 of Lasiurus borealis. NCBI lineage: Eukaryota > Metazoa > Chordata > Mammalia > Chiroptera > Vespertilionidae > Lasiurus > Lasiurus borealis. The sequence continues at coordinate 131 of PVJN01044325.1, read as the reverse complement.
CTGGGCCTGCAGGGGAGGAGTATAGTTGAGGGGGACCAGGCCAGCAAGGGAGGGCAGTTGAGGGCAATCAGGCCAACAGGGAAGGGCAGTTGGGGGTGAGCTGGCCTGAAGGGGAAAGCAGGTAGAGGGCA
>PVJN01044324.1:0-17383 GCA_004026805.1 Lasiurus borealis | reverse complement strand
GGCAGGCAAAAACCCTTTGCAGTGGGGCTGCCCGGCTGGGAGAGCCCCGTCCACCAGTTCCCCGCCTTCTCCTGGAGGATAACTGGCTTCCAACTTGCCTCCAATCACTCCCAGTGCGACTCCCAGCCGCTCTCTCTCCCTCTGCCCAGCGACAAAGCTCCAGGTGCGTCTGTTTACTCCGCCGCCATTTTTCTCCTCCTCTAGTCTACTTTTGATGCTTTCTATTGAGTTCTTTATAGCAGTGGTGTCATTTTTTATTTCTTCTTGTTTATTATGCACCTCCTCTAGGTTCTTCTGCATTTCTTCTTGCTGCTTCTTCATTTCCTCTTGGGTCTTCTTCATTTCCTTTTGGGTCTTCATTTCCTCTTGGCTCTTACTCAGATTGTCGATTTTGTCTTCCATTCTTTTCATCCACCTTATGATCATTTCTCTGAACTCTTTCTCTCGCAGGCTTATTTCTGCTTCTATTTTGTTTACTTCCTTTTCTGGTGAAACCTGCCTTTCTGTCTTATGTGGGCTGTTTCTTTTTCTGCCCATGGTCTTTCTTCTCCGGGTCTCTGGTTATGTAGTTCTCTCTTCTATGTTGATTGAACGGCACAAACTACAACATAACCAGGTACAGCACACAAGGTACTGAGTAGAACTGTATTAAAGATGTTAATAATCACAAATAAGGTGACTACCAATGAAAGACAAATTAATGGTAAATAGAGAAAGAAGAAGAGGAAAATGAGGAAAAAAGAAAAGAAAGAAATGCCAAAATTAAATTTGGAGAGCAAGAAAAGAAAAATAAATAAATGAACAATAAAATAAAATTAAATAAGAAAGTAAAAAGGAGAAGGAGAAGAAAAGTGTAAGAGAAAAAAGTCAGAGAGAAAAGAAAGTGTATAAGAGAGAAAAGGGGAACCAACTATAGATGTCAGGAGACAACTCCAATAGAACAGTCACTAATCCCAATAAAGGCCAGCAACCAGTACCTAGAGATTAATAAAACTGCAAACAGCAACTGGTATCGAGGTAGGTGAGGGAAAAGAGAGGTAAAAAACAAAGCAGGGAAAAAGCAAAATAAAACCAGTAGAATAAACTAAAACAATTTCACAAAAAATTTCAAAAAATCAATATAATCACTTTTCAGGCAAATAGCAACAAAAGGATATCGAGAAAAAACAACTTTTTGGCTAGTGAAGACAAGAAGATAGAGGTTTTGTATGGACTTGTAGTAGGGGATTTGAAATTGGATATATAAATGGGGTGAAATTTTAACCAGGTAAAGAGAAAGAACACGGGGAATCTAAAGTTGGAAAAGGGAAAGAGAAACAAACAACAAAATGGGGAAAGTTAGGAGGAAAGTGTTGGCATAAAGGTAGAGTTGAGTTGGAGTAAAATTATGCTAAAGGAAAGATGAAAATAGAATGTAGAATTCTAATCCCGAAATAAAATAAAGAGAAAACAAAATGACACTTGTTTTTTTCCAAAAAGGTAAAGTACTAGTACTAATTAATAATACTAGTTTAAAACAAAAATGTAATAATTAAAAAGGTAAAATCAATTGAGGCAGAAAGAAAAAAATATTCTTTTAATTAAAATATGTAAAAATGAAAAATAAAAAAATTAAAAAAATAAAAAAAGGAAAAAGGAAAAAAAAATAGGATGGTCATTCTCTTCCACTATTATTCTGCTTGGCACTCCTGTTTCCCAGTAGGGAAGGTATTGCAGTTCCTTGTGTTCCCCTGTTGGTGTTTTAATCTCTTTATTCTTTTTAGGTTATGTGAGAGTCAATTTGTGTGTCATCCACAGGGTGGCAGTGTTTTGAAATTGATCTCTGAAACAAAGCACAGGACCTCTCTAGGCTGTGCTCAGATCCTGCTACTCTGTGGTTCTCAAAGCCAGTTTGTGGGGATTTTGCAGCAGGGACGCCGCAATAACTCCCAGGCTGTCCCTCTGCCCCAGAAAAAAACGAGTTGTTTTCCAGAGCTCCCCTCTGTCAACAGCTCGGAGAGTTTGCCTCCACACTTAGGGATCACGCCCTGACCACCTCTGTGGACCTCTCCAGAGGCAGCTTTCCCGCAGCCCGGCTCCCAGTTGAAATCCAACCTTTCTGTGCACCCTGTGGAACTCTGAATCCACTGCCCCGCGTCCACACTGCCTGGAGAGCCGTGCTCTGGGTCCCCAGCTGTTCGGTGGGCACCTCTCCCAGCCGCAGCTTTCAGACCTCCGCAGACATCCACCTCCCTCTTATCTCAGGTGAAATCTGACCTTTCCATGTGCTCTGTGGATCTCTGATTCCACTGCATGTCTGCGCCGATTGGAGATCAGAGTTCTGGGTCCCTGGGTCCCTGGGTCCCTGGCTGCTCTATGGGTGCTCCAGCCGCAAGCTTCAGACTGCTTCAGACATCCACCTCCCTCTGCAAGATGGCACGGTCTCCGCGTTTGTGCTGGTGGCTCCTGCAGACAAAATCCCCGTTGCAGTGGGGCTGCCTGGCCAGGAGAGCCTCGTCTAGCAGTCCCCCACCTTCTCCTGGAGGATAACTGACTCTTAACTTGCCAACAAACACTCCCAGTGCGACTCTCAGCAGCTCTCTCTCCCTCTGCCCAGCGACAAAGCTCCAGACGCGTCTGTCTACTTCGCCGCCATTTTCTCTCCCTCCGTGATTATTTGTATAAACACAACAAAAATGGTAACCAACTACCTTTGCCAGAATTTCATGATTGAATCTTAGTGTGCCCCATAGGGCTAGGAAGCCAAGCCATTCAGCTGCTGTCCGGCCTTGCCTGCAGTATCTGCTGAGTTAAGTGAATCCTACACTTGCAGCAACTTCACCTGGACCCACACTCTAGGTTTTAAGGCCCATCTCAGTGGCCCTCCTACTCATTCCAGTGAAAAATGCTTGGGGGTTCTGCAGGGACACAGAGGCATCTTTATTGCTCCCCTTCCACTCTGACCAACTGTCAGTGATGATAGGGCATGGGCCTGATGCTCTAGCACCAGCCATTTTCAAGGTTCCAAGAAAGAATACCAGGCTTTTTCTTGGTACTTTTATTGGCTTCAAATCTTCAGATTTCAGACAAGGCTCTTTAAAACCTGATACTTCAGTCAAAGTTTCTGATCAATAAAACTACTATTGGAAACTGGTCTTATTGAATTTATGCAAAGAATGTATTGCCATGATTTATTAAGCATTGTCAAATTTCAGAGGAATTATATAAGGAGAAAAATATACTGACCTGCTTTAAGATCTTCTGATTTTCATTGTCAGTCCTTTCTATGGATTCTTCAGAGTAATATAACTGTCTTCAATTGACAAGGAGAAATTCAAAATGTGTCTATATTCAAGAAGACCATTATAACTGTCCTAGTAGTAGGGTTTCCTCTATTTGATTTGTCCTTAAAATTTCATATGGCCTCTGGAAGGGGTTATCTGCCTTCTGAGAAAGGACTAAGGGAGCTTTATTGCTTTACAGATTCTCATATGTCAGAGAACATCACAGGGTCTATACTTCCTATAACAAAGGGCTGATACTCACTACTTCCCTCTGTTCTAAATAAGCCTTCCTCAGTTTTCTGAAGTTGAGGTTTGTGCCAGACCTGATATAGGTATGGCCACACAGGTCTGCAAGACAGTATACAGGTTTCCAACTATCTTTCAATAGAGACCAAAACCAGTTGAGTATTTTTCTTGCTCATTTGGGCACTTGCCCTTTTGGCAACTGCATTCAAATCTGTAAAGTTAATGCAATATTATTAACACAATGAAGTATAATATTGGCACTTTGGTCACCTTAGATAGCCTAATCTTCTGCTACCATATATGACACATAATAGGGCTATACAAATATCTTGAGGAGATGACTAAGGTCTATTCTTGACCTTATATAACTAAAGCAAAATTATCTTTGTCTTTCTGGAATCATGTCCTGGAAGACCCAGGCATCATCTAAGTCTATTATACAGTTTTCTGCAGGCCACTGTCAGGGCTGTACATGGTTGCCAGTTCTTTTCTCTAGCCACACACACAGCCTGTCTAATTTCTTAAAATTTCTTCTGGCACAGGAGAAAGTTGTTTTGCTCTAACAGGCAGCTTAACCCCTACATAACTGGTCTTGGAAATCTGCCTAGAAAGCCATAATTTATAAGTTTAATATGTGGCCTTAGATCTTTCTAACCCACAGTGTCTCTGCCATCACTCAGTCAGATTCCTCTTTTGGAGAATCTCAAGATCTTGAAGGCTCCCCGGTCCAGTGAGAGTGCCTTTTCTTTGCTCTTTAACTTTAAGTTGCCAGTCCAAAACAGCCAGAGTTGCAGTTAGAAACAGCTTTGCATATTTCAAAGCACTTCTGTGGCAATGGCTTGGGTATTAGGCCCCTTGTCTTCCCACTAGTCCTCTTTGTGGCAGAGCATCGACTAGGCCTCTCCCCAGGGAGTGCACTGGAAAGGGATCTCAACCCCTCCTCTTCCAAAAGTAATGGGCACTGAATACATTCAGTACATTTGCAAACAGTACTTTCACTAGCTTTATCTGCTGCTTTTACAGATCCTGGGCTCACTGCTCTATTCCTGGGGCTGCCAGAAGGCCAGAAGCAGTCGCTGGCCTCTGGTTTTACTCTTGTAGCCAGCAAGCCAAGGCTTAAGTCTTATATTGCTTGTTGTAAAATGCTCATTATACACTTGTCTGTTGGGGGCTGAGTCTGTTTAACCATCAGTTTTGAATCACCAGAGCAGCTAGATTAATTATGCTTGCAGAAAACTTGCAACCTTGAATCTAATAAAGTTCTGATAAGATACATGGACCAGACCCCTCTGCAGCCAGTAAAAATCAACAAAAACCTATCTCTCCCTGCTTCATGATTAACTACCAACATCCTCCCTCCCATTCCCAAGTCCAGTTGCTTATCTCCCTTTCCTATTGTGTGTCAGAGGAAGACAATTTCTACAGAAGGGAGAAATAGAAACAGTGGGAGTGTCAGAGAAAACTACAGACTACCACTGCAGTAGTGCTCCCTTTCGAAGCCTGAGGTCCAACCTGTGGAGAAAAATGACTCTTAGTCAGCCTGGAAAGATAAGGGTGTGTAGGGAGATTTCTTGCGAATTGAAAGCCTGGATGGCCACCTGAAAGAAAAGATCTTTAATCCAATTACAGATGCTAAAATGAAATAACACTTTAATAATAACTCCAGTCTTAGGTCAGCCTTAGATGGCTCACGTTGGACTATGATGTCAAGACAGGGACAGGGCCTGTAATATCTCTGTCCTGCAAAGCTGTATGCTCTGTCCCTGGAAGTCTCCAACCACTGAAAGAGATAAGAAAGCCATGAATAAAAGTTCTTTGTTCCTTGAAATGTTACAAATTTATGCCTAGGACTTTAAGATTTAATATAGCAAATTCACAAATCAGAACAAACTGAAACCCCTAGTTATACAAAATTAGAGGGGAATTTTTATTAGCTAAAAGGGCCGACTCCCTTTCTCACAAGAGAGCAAAAACTCAGAAAAAGAATTCCAGCAGCTGCTGAAGACTTTTGCAATCTGTCACAGCAGGTCCATCCAAACACAAATTAAACAATAGGAATAGATCACAAATACTCTCCTGTGTACAGCCAGAAGGCACAAAGCAGCTTCTGCCTCACACAGACCAGTTAATGAGCAGATAGAGGAAACAATGCCCAAAGGGACCTAGGGGCACTCCTGGCACCCATGCCCCAGAACAGAATTCTCAACCAATGTCCACAGAATAAAACAGAGAGAACGAGACACAGACAAACAAAGGCCCCCCCCCCCAAAAAAAAAACAGTCTTCCAACTCCTTAGAAGCTAAACCAAAAGCTAGACGATGACCTCACACCAACCAGCGGGAGCGACCTGCCTCCTCTCAGATTCCTGAGGGGATTCCACCTCCTTCGTTACAGGAGGATCGGAACGTCTTCCGATTCCTCCGGCCCATGGTCCTCCTGTGCATCCACTTAGACCACTTCAGGCTCAACCAGAATATCAGAGGGGATTCCACGTCCCTCCTTACAGGACAAAACACACAAACAAACAGAGACCTATTGCGGTTAATCAAGCTCTCCTGGTCGGAGTTCCTCGTGGGTCTTGGGGGTTTCGGTGAGCCCCCAAATGTTGTGTCCAGATTTCAAGAACCCCAAAGAGCACCAGGGAGCCAAGTCTGATGCAAAAGCAAAGAGCCTTTATTCAGGCCCCAGGCTTGGCTCTCCACCTCCACCATCATAGCAGAGGATGCAGGAAGAGAACAAGTCTTTATGGAATAAAGGTTTTATAGGGGTAGGTGGGGCCTCCTTGTACTGCTGAGTTGGCCAATCCCCTTTGGTTGATTTAAGAGTGAACTGGATAACTGACACATTCTGAGGCTATTCTTGGAAGAGGGGTCAGGTCAGAAACACAGCTACATAAGATGGAGGAGACACTATGAAATGGAGTCAGTCCTGTATACTCTGATACACTCATATTCATACCAAAACTCTTTACAAGAGCTAAGATCTGGAATCAACCAGTGCCTATCTGTAGATGAGTAGATAAAAAACTGCTGTACATTTACACAATGGAATACTATGCAGTTTAAGATAAAAGGATCTTTCACCCTTTGAGACAGCATGGAAGGGCCTGGATAGTGTTATGTAAGTAAAATAACCAGTCAGAGAAAGTTGGCAATTCTGATTAGAGGTAGGCAAAAGTAGGTTGATAATCATTTGTAAGGGAAATAAATCAGTAATTAATAAATAATGAAAAAATTTAAACTCAAAAGAGAAAAAAATAGTGGCCAATAGGCAGATGTGTCCAGAGCCTTATCCAGAGCAGATAGAAGGAGCATCTATATTGAATAATATGTACCCAGAATTGGCAAAGTAGACACAATTGATGAGACAACTCACATCCTGGAAGGGCAGAGAATAGCTGGAGAATAGGAGGATAGGGGATCTGGGCAAAGTCGCTGGACTAATGAGCTGAGAGCATCACAGGGCAACAAGTCCTCCTACCTTGGAGACAGGCAGTAATACCCTAGGTTGAAAGGAAGTCCATAGGCCTATTATTGGCTGTAGGTGATTCTAGATTGAAGTCTGCAACTGCAAGAGGCTCAGCCCCAGAAATTCTGCCTGAAGAACTGCCCCAGCTGTGCGATGCTGGGTTTGAGAACCTAGCAGTCATGTGGTTGCTTTGACGGTTTTGACTTTGTTTTTATTTTTTAATTTAATAAATATCATTTTTTAATTTAATAAATCTTTATTGTTCAGATTATTACCATTGTTCTTCTCCCCCCCATAGTTTCACTGCACCCAGTTCCCACCCCACCCTCTGCCCTTACCTACCTGCTATTGTCCTCATCCATAGGTGTACAATTTTTGTCCAGTCTCTTCCCATACCTCCCACATTCCTTTTCTCCCTAGATTGTCAGTTCACTCCCTTTCTATTCCCCTGACTCTATTATAACAAGTTTATTCTGTTCATCTGTTTTTTTTATTCACTTGATTTTTAGATTCACTTGTTGATATGTATTTGCTGTTCATAATTTTTATCTTTACCTTTTTAATCTGCTTCCTTGTCTTAAAGAATACCTGACAGCATGTCATATAATACTGTTTTGGTGTTAATGAACTCCTTTAGCTTTTTTCTTATCTGTGACGGTCTTTATATGACCTTCCATTCTGAATGATAGCTTTGCTGGGTAGAATAATCTTGGTTGTACATTCTTGCTATTCATCACTTTGAATATTTCTTGCCATTCCCATCTGGCCTGCACAGTTCCTATTGAGAAATCAGCTGACAATCTTTTGGATGCTCCCTTGTTGGTAATTAACTGTTTTTCTCTTGCTGCTTTTAATATTCTCATTTTGTCTTTTGCTCTTGGCATTTTACTTATGATGTGTCTTGCTATGGTGGTCTTTTGATTCTATTTGTTAGGGTTTCTCTGCAGTTTCTAAACTTGTAAATCTATTTCCTTCACCAGGTAGGGGAAGTTTTCAGTCCTTATTTCTTCAAATAGATTTTCAGTATCTTGTTCTTTCTCTTCTTCTGACACCCACATAATTCTGATGTTGATATGCTTGAAGTTGTCGCAGAGGCCCCTTACACTGTCTTCATATTTTTGGATTCCTTTTTCTTTTTGAGTGTTTTTTTGCTTTGTATTTCAAATCTTTAACTTTATTCTTGTGTTCCTGTAGTCTGCTGATAGGTCTCTGTATAATATTTTTTATTTCAGTCAGTATATGTTTAATTTCTAGTTGGTCCGTTTTCATCTCTTCTTAGGTTTTGCTAAATTTATCCATCTTTTCTAGGAAATTCTTCAAAAACCTATAACTGTGGTTTTGTACTCTATATTCAATCATTTGCTTTTCTCAATTTCTTTCACTTGTGATCTGTTTCTTTGTCAATGCATTTTTGCTGCTTCCCTGAGTTGGTAGAATAATTTTGTGTGCTAGGTGTCTTATATGGCCCAGTAGCTGTGCCTCCCCAGTTACCTGAAGCGGACACACTTGGTGCACCTTTTATGGACTATGTGCACAGCCTTGTTGTAGTTTAGTCTTGATTGTTGTTGGTATTACTGGGAAGATTTTACCTACAGGCCAATTGGCTTTGATGATCAGCTGTGTCTACACTGGGAGAACTTCTCTGCTGGAGACACCTTTATGAAACCTTTTTATATGCTAACCACAGTTCATTAGGGCTTTCAAGAACATTCAACCTTGGCTGTGGGGCAAGTGGTGGTGTAGACTTGTGGAGTCTGGGGATCAGCTGTAGAGGAACATGGTGTGTTGAGAGTTGATCAGGAATCCAGCACAGAGACATACCAGACCCTCCCAAACTAAGTAACCATATTCCTTCCAGCACTATAAGGGCAGCTAATATAGCCACACTCAGACTACACCCTGAACTATACAAAGGTCACAAAAATGATGACTATCCACAAAGATCCCTCAGGGACTGGGTTAAAGATAGGCCTTTCAGTCCCAGAAAGTGATACAGCTCCCTCCCTCCATATCGCCTGTCAGAAACAGTTGCTTGAGTGATTAAGAATGACAGTAGACAGACAGGTTAAGTGGGCAGATTAGTCCTGCCTGCTTGCAGCAAAGGTTGTGATGATAGGAAAATAGGGAAGCAGTACAAAGAAGAAGGGAATCTTAAAGAAGTCCCCATTGTGCACTAAAGCCCAGCTGAAACGAATGACACATCACTCTTTTCTTTTTATCTCTTGATTAAAAATTTAAAAAAATTTTTATTAATGTGTTACATATCTTCCCATTGCTCCCCGCCCAGTCCCAGGCATACTCTAACCCCCCAGTGTCTTGTGTTCATTGGTTATGCTTATATGCATGCATACAAGTCCTTTGGTTGATCTCTTATCTTTTTTTAAATTATGTGTTTTGTTTCTTAATTCTTATTTTTTGCATTATTTTATCTTCATTCTATTTTTTATTATTGTAATTTTATTTTGTTTTTAAAATGTTATTTACGTAATTACTTTTAATGTTCTTTTATTCTCTTTTTTCCTTCTTGCTCACTCATTCTCATTCTACCTCCTCTATTCTGAAGCCAGGTTCTCACTCCTTAAGTAAATTCCTTAACCTTTCTTTATGTATATAAGATTTGCATCTGCAGATTTTTCCTTATTCCCCCACTTTTTGTGCATTTGTTCTTTACATTGTTTTGTTTATCAGTTTATTCTGTGGTGTTTTCTCCTCATACAACATTTTTTCTACCTTTTTTCTTCTTTTCTTCCATTTCTTTTTTTTTTTATCTCAATATCATTTTTGCTCCCTTTTTTTTTCTCCTAATTCTCTTTTCTTGAGTGGTCCCTTATATAGGGGTTATTGGTTTCTTGAGTACATTCATGTTTTGCTCCCTTTGTGTCGTGTCTTTTCAAGTAGTATTTTCTGCTGTTTACTCAATGTGGTAGAGACCTTATCCACATAACCAGACACCCTTAGAGAAGACTCCATCTATGAATGAGACAAGAAAACTCAACATGCAACATACCCAAGAGAACACAAATATCCCAAGGGGGACATTTCTAGATTACCCATCCCAGAAGACCAGAGATTGCACCATTGGGTCCCACAAAACATCTATTATATAAGACCAACTAAAAAATCTGAGTGGACTAGCTGTTTGATCTAATACATATAAATAATCACAAAGGAAGATCAAATATCAGGAGACACAGAGACAACCCCCATTCAAAAGAAAAGAAAGAATCGCCAGAAAAGGAAATGAATGAAATGGAGGCAAGTAATTTGAGAAAAAATTCAGAGCAATAGTTATAAGGACACTGAAAAAGATGGAAGACAAATTCAATAACATGAATAAGAATCAAGAGAAAATGAAGAATGACATAACTGCAATAAAGAATACAATAAAAATTTTCAGCCGTAGACTACAAGAAGCTGAGGACTTCATCAGAGAGTTAGAAGACAATAGAAGATAAGCACAAAAAAGCCACCCAAGCACAGCAGTAACTGGAAAGAAACCTTAAAAAGCAGCAGAAGAGCCTAAAAGAACAAAATGAAGCAACATCTACATTGAGAGGTGATCAGGAATCCAGCACAGAGACATACCAGACCCTCCAAAATTAATTAGCCATTTTCCTCCCAGCACCATAAGTGCTATTTAGTCTCCAAGTTTCTTTGCTGATTTATAGTTTAGAGGATTCATTCAGTGCTGCTTATTGGGTATAAAACTCCCCTACTATGAATGCATTGCTATTGATCTCTCCCTTGACATCTTCCAGAAGTTTTTTTTTATGTATGTGAGAAATAATGACACAAAATGTGGGCTTGTTTAAGATTCCCTTCTTCTTTGTACTGCTTCCCTATTTCCTATCATCACAACCTTTGCTGCAAGGATTGATAGAAAAAGAGGAAGTAGAGCAAGGAATAGAAAACACGTTGCAAGAAATAATGACAGAAACTTTCCCTGACTTGGGGAAGAAAAAATCCACAAAAGTCCCAGAAGCACACAGAGTCTCAAAAAAGCATGAACCCAAAATGACCAATAACAAGATACATCATAATTAAGTTGGCAAACATCAACAACAAAGTTAGAATATTAAAGGATGCCAGGGGGAAACATAGGAAGTTAACTAAAAGAGATCTTCCATTTGACTATCAATTGATTTCTTAACAGAAATACATCAGGCCAAAAGGGAATGGTATGTAAATACAAAGTGATGCAAAGCAAGAAACTGAATCCAAGAACACTATACACACAAAGGCTATCATTCAAAACTGAAAGTCAAATCAGGAAGTTCACAGACAAAAGGAAGCAAAAGGAGGTTATAACCACTAAGCCAGCAATGCAAAAAATGCTAAAGGGACTACTGTAAAAGCAGATATAGAAAAGGAAGAAGGAACCAGGCATAAAGAATAAAAATGGTGACAAGCAAGTACCTATCAACAATAAAATAAAATATAAATTGATTAAATTCTCCAATCAAAAAAACATAGGATAGCTGAATGGATAAGAAAACATGACCCATATATTTAAGGTTAAGGAATTTAATTAAAGAGTGAGGACCTCGCTTCAGGATAGAGGAGGTAGAATGAGAATGAGAATGAGTAAACAAGAGACCCACCTTAGAATAAAGCACTCACACAGACTAATAGTGAAGAGATGTAAAATAATTTTTCAGAAAAATTGAAATAAAAACTTAAAAAATAGACCTCAAAATATATCTTACAAGAATATACTTTGTGAAAGCCATAACAAGAGATATGAGGGCTACTTCATAATACTAAAGAGAGCAATAAAAAAAAGATGATATAACTCTGGTAAGCATATAAGCACCTGATGCAGAACCACTCACATACATAATAAAACTTCTGGAAGATGACAAGGGAGAGATCAATAGCAATGCAATCATAGCAGGGGACTTTTATACCCAATAAACAGCACTGGATGAATCCTGTAAACTACAAATTAGCAAAAAAACTTGGAGACTAAATAGCACACTATGAATCAATGATTGGGTTACCAAAGAGATCAAAGGAGAGATAAAAGTGTCCTGAAAATAAATGACAATGAAAGCACAATCCAAAATCTATGGGACACAGTATTGAGGGGAAGTTCATAGTTCTACAGGCTTAACTCAAAAAGAGAAGAAAAAAATGATAATAAATTCTGTAACCCTACAACTAGAATTAGAAAGAGAGTAACAAGAAGAGCCCAGAGTAATCAGAAGAAAAGAACTAATAAAGATCAGAGTGGAAATAAATGACATGGAAACAAACTAACAAAAATAATACAAATGATCAATAAAACTAAGAGCTTTGAAAAGATAAACAAAATTGATGAATCTCCAGATAAACTCATCAAGAATCAAGGAGAGAGAACCCAAATAACCAAAATCAGAAATGAAAGAGGTGAAGTAACAACCAACTTCACAGACACTCAAAAGATTTAAAAAAAGTAATACAAACAATTATCATCCAACAAACTGGAGTAACTAGATGAAATGGACATATTGCTAGAAAAATACAATCTTCCAAAACTCAAAAAGGTAGTATCAAAAAACTTAAGTATCCTGATAACTACCAATAAAATTGAAGCAGTAGTAAAAAAAAAAAATCCAGCAAACAAAACCCCTTGACCAGATGGCTTCACAGGGGAGTTTCACCAAATATTCAAAGAAGAACTAAAACCTATCTTTCTCAGAGCATTCAAAAAATTCAAGAGGAAGAAACACTTGCAAGTTCTTTTTATGAAGCCAGCATTACCCTAATCCCAAAACAAATAAAGGGAATTATAGGACAATATCCCTGATAAATATTGATGTTAAAATCCTCAACACATTTTTAGCAAATTGGATCCAACATTACATTAGAAAGATCATACACCATGACAAGTGGGATTTATTCCAGGGATGCAAAACTGGTACAATATCCTCAAATCAGTAAATGTGATACATCACATAAACAAACTGAGACCCCAAAATCACATAGTCATATCAATTGATATTAAAGAAGCATTTAACAAATTCCAACACCCTTTCCTGATGAAAACTCTGAACAAAGTGGGAAAAGGGGGATCATACTTCAACATAATAAAAACATTATGTGACAATCCTACAACCAACTAGAGGCCCGGTGCACAAAATTCATGCATGGGGGTTATTCCCTCAGCCTGGCCTATACCCTCTCCAATCCATGACCCCTGGGGGATGTCCAACTGCTGGTTTAGGCCCCATACCACAGGGCAGCAGTAGTTGGACATCCCTCTCCTAAATGCTATCCTGCCTGCTGGCCTGATCACCACCTAACCACTCCCCTGCCAGCCTGATGGACTCTAACTTCCCTTGCTTGCTGGCCTGTTGGCCATTAACCATCTCTGCCTTGGCCCCCACCACCGTGCCTTTGTCTTGAAGGAAGTCAGATGTCTAGAAGTTGTCCAATTACCCTGTCTAATTAGCATATTGCCCTGTTATTAGTATTGATAATTACTGTATATTCTGTAGCTGGGGAGCATGGGGAAGAAGCCTTATGACTCAGAGACCAGGGACTTGACAGAAGTTGGGAGGTCAAGTCTCACTTCCCAGAGGTTGGGGTTGTGATCCTGGGCAAGCCCTGGATAGTGTTTAGTTCTCAGGAGTCTCCCTCCTACAGGCACCACTTGCTCAGTGTCTTCTTGCGCAGCCCCCAACCTGGGTTCAAACCTGCAACCTTTCAATGTACAGGACAAAGCTCAAACCAACGAAGCCACAGAGCCAGGGCAGTTATTTCTGGCTTTTTTTTTCTAATACTTTTTAATTTTTTTACTCTTTTTATTAAATCTTGTTGAAAAGTTTACACAAATCCCATTATTCCCATTATCCTTTTCCAGCCTACTCCCCGCCCCCCAGGCTCTCACCACCCCAATTTCTGTGTCTAGGGGTGGTGCATATATGAAAACAGACCATTGGTTGATCTCTTCCCACCCACCCACCTTCCCTTTGAAGTTCCACATGTTCATGCGTCTGTGTCTCTGGGTCTTTTTCTGCACATCAGTGTATTTGGCTCATTAGGTGTTAAAAGTGCTCTGCTTGTGATCACTTGGGTTTTCTAATGATGCAGTCATATCATGTAAAAATCTTTTCTCTTTTTCCAAGTGTACTTGTGGATACATTGGGAATATAGATGCCAGAAATAGAAGTTTGTGGATAAGTTGTGAATAGGATGCTTTTTCTTTCATGATGTTGTGTACATGATCTGTGCTCCTGCCTTGTTGAGAACACTGAGTACTATAGCTGCAGGGAGATTCTCATTGGCAACTCATCCACATATAGCCATAGCCTCCCTCTCCATCAATCCCTGCTCCCATGACAAACGCATGCACCCCTCAACAGAGGTGGGGGCACTTGGCCACTTCCTGCAGGCTTGTCCCTTATCATCATCTGGTGGGGCTCAGCTTCTGAATATCACCCTCTTGTTCCTACTTCCAGGCCATTCCATGTACAGTGGTACCTCGAGATAAGAGTTTAATTCGTTCCGTAATCTTGAGGCGTGGGAAACTATGAGACGCTAGAGTCTCAGTAAACTGGTGGGTCATGTGCAGCCGGACGATCCGCGTGATTACTCATATCTCAATTGTTGCTCATATTTCAAAGCAAAAATCGCTCGCTCGACTGCTTATATCTCAAAATCTCGTATGTTAGGGCACTCGTATCTCGAGGTACGACTGTACTTCCTCTCATCCAGCCCCCTCTCTCCTCCTGTCATGTCCAGAGCCTCAGGTGCTGTCCCTGCAAGGTCTGTGACACTCACTACCAGACCGTTTCATCTTATTCTTCCATGGCATCCATTGTTTCTTCTGTCTCCTTAACTTGGTTTGAATCTAAATGGAAATGGATCCATCTTCTATTCCTTTTGTGTTTTTTTCCACCTCTAAGTTAATGTCGTGTCCTTAGTATGTGGCTATGAGATGTCTCTGTGACTGAGTTGGGAAACCTTTCATGTTTCTCTGTCCTTTTATTTCTTCTCAGAATAACTGAGCTCTGAAGTTTGTGTGGGACCAAAGGCCCTGGGAATACAATGCTGAGTCCTCTGAACTCATTTTATTCTTTACTGTATTAGTTGATTTCTGGGGTTGAATTAAACATGAAAACAGAAGAAAATGTACCATTGGCCTATATGTCTATTCTTGTGCCAGTACCAGACAATTTTGAGAATAATAGATTTGTAATAGAGCTTGATAATGATATTGTGATCCCTCCAATATTTTTTTAAAATATATTTTATTGATTTTTTACAGAGAGGAAGGGAGAGAGTTAGAAAGTCAGAAACATCGATGAGAGAGAGACATTGATCAGCCGCCTCCTGCACGCCCCTCAGTGGAGATGTGCCCGCAAGCAAGGTACATGTCCCCGACCGGAATCGAACCTGGGACTTTTTAGTCTGCAAGCTGACGCTCTATCCACTGAGCCAAACCTGTCTCGGCTGATCCCTCCAGTATTAACAGGAGAGTCCTGCGGGAGTTGACACTCAGACATGAGACCCATGTGTTAAGTGGCCAGTTTCCTCAACTATGGAATGAAGGTTGAACCTGCCCCTCGGATCCTTTGGAGGTTGGATATGATGCATCTAGAGGGATTAAATCGTGGCTGGGAGAGTAAGATCAGAAGTCCACAGACACATGTTTCCTTTATCTGGACAGAGTTGGAAAAACACAACTCTTCTTATCATAACACTTGGAAGGGCTATGCCTGTGGGAGGAGATGCAGGGAACTGGGGTTTCTCCCTTGTTCCTGCCTCACCTTCCCTCCCTCCATTCCTGCACTGGCCCAGCTGCCATTGAGGAATGCTCAACTCAGGATCTTACCCTGCCTATCTCACAGAGAAGAGCATGCACAGTTTCCTGCAGTCACAGAAGTATCTGGGGAATAGGGAGGTGGCTGTTCCCATTCCTCTCCTGCCTGCAGGCTTGATCACCACCTAACTGCTCCCCTGCCAGCCTGATCGCCTCCAACTTCTCTCCCTTGCTAGTTTGATGGCTCTAACGACCTCTGCCTCGGCCCCCACCACTGTGGCTTTGTCTGGAAGGAAAGAGGCACTAAAGTCCTAGTTGAAGTTCTGGTGAAGTCTGCTCCAGAGCCTCTCACAGTGGTGAGTCTGTGTCCTGGGAGGCTGTGCAGTGGCCTTTCAGAAGAATGCAGTCTGGGGAGAGGGACCAGGAGGTCAGCTTTGCACCCCCTTGCCAATCCCGAATCCTGAATCCCACTTCACTGCCACCCAGCCGGGTTTCCCATGGCTTTCCGTTGGCCATCCAGCCTGATGAGAGCCTGCTGGCAGTGGGTAGAGAAGTAGGGGTGAGGGACTGAGAGGTGCTCCATTCACTTCCTTATTACCTGTTGTCCTGTCTGGTTGGTGGTAATGACTCTAAGCTATTATTAGTATAGATGGGCAAGAACTAAAACCATTTTCCTAACAATAGGAACAAGACAGGGATGCCCACTTTCACCACTCCTGATCAAATTGTACTGGAAATCCTAGTCATAGTGATAAGACAAGAAGAAGAAAAGAAGGTTTCCAAATTATTAAAGAAGTAAAATAATTATTATACACAGATGATATAATATTGTACATAGAAATCCTTAAATACTCCATCAAAAAACTACTAGAAAACAAATGAATTTGGCAATGTAGAAGGATACAAAATTAACACCAAGAAATCTATGGCTTTTTTACACACCAATAATAAACTCACAAAAAGAGAAATGAACACACACAAAAAAATCACATTTCTGATTGCAAAAAAAAAAAAAAATTAGGACATCTAGGAATAAACTTAACTAAGGAAGTAAAAGACGTGTAATCAGAAACTACTGAATATTGAAAAAAGAGAGAGGAAGGCATAAACAAATGGATAAATATGTCCTGTTCAAGAATTGGTAGAATCAACATTATTATAATACTCATACTTCCCAAAGCAATCTATAGATACAATGCAATCCCCATTAAGGAACCAATGGCAAATTTCACACACCTAGAACCAAGTCTCCAAAAATCCGTATGAAAAAATAAAAAGACCCAGAATAGCTGCAGCAATCCTGAGAAAGAACAACAAAGTTGGAGGGATCACAATACCATTATCAAGCTCTATTACAAATCTATTATTCTCAAAATTGTCTGGTACTGGCACAAGAACAGACATATAGGCCAACGGAACTAAACAGACAACCCAGACATTGATCCAAGCCATTATGCTCAGTTAGTATTAGGCAAATGAGGCAAGAGCATACAATGGAGTCAAGGCAATCTCTTTAATAAATAGTGTTGGGAAAACTGGACAAATACATGCAAAAAAATGAAATGAGACCACCAACTTACACCATTCATAAAAATAAACCCAAAATGGATAAAAGACATAAACATAAGATGGTAAATCATAAAAGTCTTAGAATAATCCA
>PVJN01044323.1:0-17383 GCA_004026805.1 Lasiurus borealis | reverse complement strand
GCCAGGTCAGCATGCATGTGGGAGACAACAGATAGATGTCAACTAGTTAAACAAATGATGGTACATATTAGATGGTACATGTAGAGAAATACTAATGGGCCGATAAGAATGACAATAATGACGTGTATTAAAAAGAAATGTGTCAGCAAAATATTGTGGCATTAAAAAGTTAAAATCAGAGTAAAATAGTAACCCTCACTACCAGCATGACTAAAGACGTGTGTGCTTATCTAGCAGGTATGTAATAAATCGAAGGATTGGAGGTTAATCCTTAAGGGTGGAACACTAGATTTCTTTGACAAATTTTCTATTCTGTTCTATAATAAATAAACATTACTCTGTAATCATATAAAAATTAATATACATAAAGAGATACTGATCCACAAGATTATGGCCAGTTTCACACAGAAGTGATGAAAGATGCATTTTTCCTGCTCCGAGCCACGGTATCTCCTACGGAATTCCTCAGACAACCCTTCCCACGAACATGTCTCTCTCCCTCCCGAGGCTGAAAGACACGCGTGCCCTGTGCACCACTCTTAGAGCTTTATCTTCTACGCGCTTTCACTGACCGAGACAAGAAAGATGCCCGCGCTTTGTTTTTATTCGTGAAAGAGTATAGGGTTTTGCCCGCTGACCTGGCTCGGTGGTTGAGCGTCGACCTATGAACCAGGAGATGGGGTTCGATTCCCGTCAGGGCACATGCCCAGGTTGTGGGCTCGATCCCCAGTCCGGCATGCAGGAGGCAGCCGATCCATGATTCTCCCTCATCATTGATGCTTCCATCTCCCTCTCCTTCTCCCTTCCTGTCTGAAATACATATACTGATTTTTAGCTAGGTGAATTCTTAACAGAGTAATAAGTCTCAAGTTAAATACATAAAAATAATTGAGCACTCTCTTTTACATCACTGTCAAATTTCTTAGTGCAGGTAACATTTTATTTAAGGTTGGAAAGCATGATTTCTTGAACACACGTGAAAGCAAAAACCAGGAGAAACCTCAGCGGGGGGGAGGGGAGGTTTTATCAGAATTATATTGTCTGGACATAAAAAAGATCTTGCTACACCCGACTGATTACAAGTAATCTGATCAGATAACAGATGATGGGGATCAATTTCTTGCTAAACAGACCAGCCGACCCCAGAAAGTAAGTAAACGCGACTCCGGCTTTAATGGGCTGTGTTTAGCCACGTGTCCACGGCAATGAGGTTAAAACTATGTCTAACACTCGACTACCAAGTACAGACGGGCGCTCATTAGGGTCAATTCCAGGCCCGGAGAGGAACTCTATCGCATCCGTGTCGGTCGCATTGATCCGACAAGTGCTGGAATTTAAAACCAATCAACACTCGGTTTCTTTGTTAACGGCCACACTAACACGGGGCGTGAAACGAGCGGATGTTTTGTCTCGTATTCACCTCCCTCAACCTTCTCCTCAGAAAAGCCAATAAGCCAAACCACAAGACAACCCGCGCCGCCCTCGGCCGCTGCGGAGCTCAATTAGCCGCCCCGAACGGGGACGCGGAGAGGAGTCTGTGCCGTCAGTGCGGCCTGAGCTGGCGCTGAGCTGGCGCTGAGTTACTCGTCGGGAGGTGGAGACCACACCATCTGAGTGGAACACCTTCAGCCAGAGCCTCGAACCTGCAGACCACAGAGGAGGCCAGATAGAGCGGAGCCGGGACGCCCCTCAGTTCCAGGGCGTTTCTGTGGAGTGAGTCAGGGCCACAGGCCCGGGTTGTGGGCTCCATCCCCAGTGGGGGGCATGCAGGAGGCAGCGATCCATGATGCTCTCTCATCATCGGTGTTTCTCTCTCTCTCGCTCCCTCTCCCTTCCTCTCTCTGACGTCAACAAAAACATACTTAAGCCGAAACCGGTGTGGCTCAGTGGGTAGAGCATCGGCCTGCAGACTGAAAGGTCCCAGGTCAAGGGCACGTACCTTGGTGGTGGGCACATCCCCAATGGGGGGCGTGCAGGAGGCAGCTGATGGATGTTTCTGTATCATCGATGTTCCTAACTCTATCCCTCCCCCCTTCTCTCTGTGAAAAATCAATAAAATACATATTTTTTTAATGTACATATAAGGATGTCACCTTCTCTCAAGCTGAAAACAAGTCCCCTGCCTAACGCCTTCAGCTCTGCCTTCTCCTCCCCCCACTTGTTAAAAAAGTCCTGGTTGCTAGCCACTAGCCTCCAATCTGGCTCCTCCTCACCCCTGGGGAAATGTCTGGAGAGTCACCAGTGATTGCCAATCCACTTCCCCTCCTCCGCCGATCTTCCCACCCTCCTTTGGGGTTGGGCCTTGAGAACTCTGTGTGTGTGTGTATGCATGTATGTGTGTGTATATATGTATATGTGTGGCATATGTATGTATACGCATGTGTGCATGTGTACATGTATATATATGTGTGTGTGCGTATGTGTGTATATATGTATGTGTATGTGCATATATGTGTGTGCGTGTGTGTACGTGTATATGTGTGCGTATATGTATGTGTATGCGTATGTGTGTATAAATGTGTGTAGGTGTGTATATAAATGAGCATGGGGTGCATGTGTGTATACATGTGTGTGCGCATGTGTATTTTCCTCCTCTCTGCACCCACCCCTGAAAACTCAAACCCCTGGGTCAACACAGGTGACGGCTCCAGAAAATTCAGGCTCCAGAGCCTGAGGCTTCAATGACCAGCCCTGGCCAGCTCTGGCCAAGCCGCTGCGTCACGTCCTCTGTCCCTCAGCAAGGCCCGTTCCCGTCCCGCCGCCCGGTGAGGCGGCCACCACAGATCCGGGAGCAGGGAGGCCCGAGGGGCGGGGAGGCTGAGCCCACAAGACAGAGCGGCCAGGCCCGAGGCCCAGTCACGGCCTTTCCCTCCACCTCCCGGCTCCCCCTCCGTCGGCGGGAACCAGACATTTTGTGAACATCTATTTTCCAGAGAACGGAAGTTTGCCAGGAAAACCGGAATTTCGACCAAGGCTTTTTAAAGGCACTTTCACAGCTCCCACTCCAGCCCTGTTCCTGCTGGATGATTGAGAGGATGGTTTACCTCCCAACGCCATGGAACACTTCTGAGCGTCTTAGCAAACCCAGTGAGACCCCCGCTGGCTGAGGAGGCCGGGGTGCCGTGCTCGCTTTGGGGAGGCGCTGCTCTGCCATGCGTGTCTGGGGGGAGAGAGGGGTGGGGTTGGGTAGGTATTTGGGGAGACCTTTGGCCCGGTTTGATGTTCCTGGAGCAGTAATGGGTATTCGGCTGCCCAAGAACTGCAGGTGCCAATACACTTGGAAACGCAGCGTGCTCGCCCTCAGCCTTCGGCATGTTAGACGCTGATCCTCCTCTTTCACTGCGAAGAACAGCCCGGGATTTCCCAAACATACGGGCCCACAGGCCCTGTCCCATCCCCCAAGAATCATGAAGAAAATGCTAGAAAATGCTCTTCTGCGAAGGAGAAGCTGTTGGGAGACCACGCTCTGCATACACAGGATGTAAGCCGCTCAGGTAACAAAGAATATTGCTGATGGGGAAAAAAGTTAAAAAAAAAATACTTTTCCAGCTCCAGGAACATTTTCTTATTAAATCAGAACGTCTGGTAAGGTTTTGCTCGTGTTCTGTCCATCCTACTGGTCCTCACGGTGTAGATGTTTGTGCCGGTCTGTCCGGCCGG
The DNA here is from genome assembly GCA_004026805.1 of Lasiurus borealis. Classification (NCBI taxonomy): domain Eukaryota; kingdom Metazoa; phylum Chordata; class Mammalia; order Chiroptera; family Vespertilionidae; genus Lasiurus; species Lasiurus borealis. The sequence goes on along the minus strand of PVJN01044323.1, from coordinate 13,723 downwards.
CGAACGGCCAAACAGATGCCGGATGCCGGTCAAGTGCAGGGACAGCGGTGGCCATCAGGGTCTCCGTCTGGCTCTGTTTGGGAAGAGAGTCTCACACGTCTTCTTAGTTAAGAGGTGCGGGCTATCCATTTATATCCCACCACCACCGACAGACAAACGTTCAGGCAAACCGGTTTTTGGCAAACAGCAAGCACCAGGATAAAGCCATGCTCCAGCCATCCGATTTTACCGCTCAGAGCACTCCCATCATCTCCTTCAATATCCACCATCATCCTAACGACGTGCGGGGACCGTTCCATGCAGGCTTCGCTGACCAGAACAGCCATCATCATCACCATCACCATCATCGTCATCGTCATCGCAGGAGCAATAAAACCAAATGAATCAGAGTATTGGCTTCCACAGCCGGCTTTTCAGATCTGCTCTGGATGAGGTTCATGGCTGTTTTAATTAAAATGAGCACACACAGTGGCCGGGGACAGAGAGGACTTGAGGGGGACGGACTCTCTAGCCAGAAAGATTTCGGTGCCAGCGGGTCCCTGGGCAAGGAGGCCAATGCCGGGTCAAGAAAATGGAGGCTCGCCGAAACCGGTGTGGCTCAGTGGATAGAGCTTCAGCCTGCGGAATGAAAGGTCCCGGGTTCGATTCCAGTCAAGGACATGTATCCTGGTGGCAGGCACATCCCTTGTGGAGGGCGTGCAGGAGGCAGCTGATCGATGTCTCTCTCTCACCGATGTTTCTGACTTTCTATCCCTCTCCCTTCCTCTCTGTAAAAAATCAGTAACATATATTTTTTTAAAAAAAGAAAAAGAAAATGGAGGCTCGAGAAGCTGAGGATCTCCTGAAGCTAAACAATGAACAGAGAGCGAAGGCAGGGCCATACCCCACGCTGCAGAAGGGAGCCCACACACAGCGAGGAATGAGGTCTCACCGGCCACGGCAAGTTCTATCCCGAGCCCCTTTGCACTTCCTGCCGTACGCACTGGGGAACAAAGCCCCTACGTTTCTGCCCTCAACCTGCAGCTCCAGGTAGAAAATAGAAACATCCTTATATTTTTTAAAATATATTTTATCGATGTCAGAGAGGTGTGGGTCGTTTTTTTAAATTTTAATATATTTTCATTGATTTCAGAGATGAAGGGAGAGGGAAAAGGAGAGAGAAACATCCAGGATGAGTGAGAAGCGGGAGAGTTGCTAGTATCACGGTTTACAACAAAAGAACAAAAAGGACAAACAGGATCAGACGTGAATTGTTCTGAGTGCGATGGATGTGAAAACCTTGCAAAACAATGTTTTTGCAAAGAACATGAATCGGAAAGAAACATCCTATTTGCACTTCAAAAGGCACGTGATCCTGTCTCTTAATTTCACCAGGTGCTCTGCCTTCATCTCCTTCCGCGCGGCCTCATGAATCAAAAGCAACTCCATGTGCCTTCAAGGAGAGGGATTATCCGAGTGCCCGGATGGAAGGGATTATATTTATTAATGGCCTTTACTGAGGTGTCATTGTGAACCTTTAAGTTTCAGAGAATTCTCAGGACAGTCTCTGAGGAAGGGCCAGAATTCAACAAAACGCTCATCAGTCCTCTCCTGATTTTCTCTTTCTCCCCCAAACCTCAGACGTTCGTGGCCCAGTCTCCAGCTGCCAGGCCCCCCTTTTCCCAGAATCCACCGGAAGAGGAGGAGGAAAGTGGTGGAATTGAGAGGCAGGTGATGTTTTAGGAGCTGGTAACACCCACGTGGTGGCCTTGGGTGCCGCCTGGGTCCCAGCCATGAAGAATCTGGGGTGGGTCTTTTTTTTAATTTGTATTTATTTTTATTTTCAAGTATATATTTTTATTGATTTCAGAGAGGAAGAGAGAGGGAGCAAGAGCTAGAAACATCCATGATGAGAGAATTGTGGATTGGCTGCCTCCTGCCCGCCCCACACTGGGGATGGAGCCCACAACCCGGAAATCGAACCCTGACCTCCTGGTTCCTAGGTCGATGCTCCATCACTGAGCCAGCCAGCTGGGCTGGTGTGGGTCTTTTTATTTTTATTTTTTTAATTTTTTTAATATATTTTATTGATCTTTCACAGAGAGGAAGGGAGAGGGATAGGAAGCTAGAAACATCAATGAGATAGAGACATCGATCAGCCGCCCTCCTGCACACCCCCTACTGGAGATGTGCCCACAACTAAGGTACATGCCCTTGACAGGAATCAAACCTGGGACCCTTCCGTCCATAGGCCGACGCTCTATCCACTGGGCCTCACTGATTTCGGCTGGTGTGGGTCTTTGTGAGACGTCAGCGGCTTCCCAGGAGGGAGAGCCGGTGAGCAGGGCCGCTGCAGATGGAAACGATAGCTGTGGTCTGGGAGGCGCCCCAAAGGCGGCCTGGGCCACGTTGCCTGGTGACAGGGCAGTGCCGGGGCGAGGGGCGGTCCCCTCGGTAGTAAAGTAAGAGCAGCCTCCAACTCAGGCCCCTCCCCAGAGACTCTGTGGAAACCAAGTCAGGAGCAGGTGTGATCCATCCTTGTCGCCGACAGACACAGACACAGACAGACCCACCCGGCACCGCAGTGTCAGGCCAGCCTGAGCCACGAAGAGCACCTCCCCTGTCCCCAGCATTCCGCTTAGCTAGCTTTCCTGGCGGACGGTCAGGATGCTGCAGCGCATACACAACTCCGACACCAGCCTCGTTTTCCGTTAGTTCCTCACTTTTAAAACCTGAGGCGGCTCTCGCTCCGCAGTGTCTATATCACTCCAGCCCAGCGGTTCTCAACCTGTGGGTCGAGACCCCTTTGGGGGTCGAACGACCCTTTCACAGGGATCACCTAAGACCCTCGGAAAATGCAGATGTTTACATCACGATGCATCACAGGAGCAACGTTTCATGGTTGGGGGTCACCACCACATGAGGAGCTGTATGCAAGGGTCGCGGCCTTTGGAAGATTGAGAACCAATGCTCCAGCCAATGCTTCGAGTGGTTTTCCCGGGATCGCAGCTGTGACGGTCAGATTGATGGGGATGCCCCGGTACATCAGAACCGGGGATCAACCACAGACAGCGTTTTAAGGTAAACATGTTCCACGGTCCTCGGGATGTACTTGAACCAGAGTGTCCTCCGTGGCTGAGACAGCAGCGCCGTCTTCTCCCGGCTCCAGAGGCAGCAGGTGTGACTCCAGAGGTCGGCAGGCCCTCACCCCTCCTCGGCCCCAGGGAGGGTCCTCCTCCAGCTTCGGGGACTCCAAGCTCTTCCCGTCTTCACGCGCCATCCCCCAACCCCCGTCTCCCCATTTCTCCCTCCCTGTTTCCAAGGAGGTTAATGGGTTCAGGGGTCACCAGTTAATCCAGGATGGTCTCGTCTGAAGATGCTGAGCTTACAGACAGCTGCCCAGACGCTTCCTCGGACAAGGTCAGGTTCCGGGGGCCGGGCACGGGACAGGAGCATCGCATGGGGAGATACTTCGTGGTTCAGACATAACACAGACGCCAAGTCAGAGGCGAGTGGCTGGGGACCTGCCTGAGGCTCTCTTACCCGCTCCTCCCGTTCCCCTCCACTCCCCGCACCCCAGCTTATGTGTAAGAAGCACGTCACCTGCTCAGCAGGGACTGGGCTCAGTACTACAGGCCCTGCAAAGTGCCAGCACCGGGAGACCAGCAGGCTGCCCTCCTAAGGATTATACTTTCTAATGAGAGGAGACAACCGATCGATCCATCAATAAACAAGCAAATAGGCTGAGCCACAATCCAGTAAGCGCTGAGGGAATAAACAAGGTGTGTGAAGAAGCACAGCTGGGAACATGGCACATGCTCAGAAAGGGGGCGCAAGAGACAGACTCAGGAAAGGCCGTGTTTGCACTGAGCAGTGTGTGGGGTGGGGGGGAAAGGGGGACAGCAGAAACATCCAGGCCGATGGGCAGGCCCCAGGCCCCGGGCTGAAGCACAGCACGAAGCCCCGCCTCTCCTTTCAGGCAGACGCTCCTCCGAGGACAGCAGGGGCCGGGGGACGTCGGTGAAGTGTCACCTAACAGTCCCGCTCCAGGCGGCCAGAGCCCCGTCTGTTTCCGCGAACCCACACGCTATTCCGAAGGCCACCATCCCTCCTCCAGGCAGGCAGGAGGCTGATGGGCTCCCTGGATGGTCCACGCTCATTCGTGGAGCGACCAGACAGGCCTGGGCGTGGACTCAGACCCAAGTCCAAGTTCAGTGCTGCTGCACGACTCCCTGCTCTGAGTCTAGGAGGACCCGCAATTATGCGAGGAGGCTAGGATGCAAAATAACCGAGACAGGCTCCCTGTTCTGGAAACATCCATGTCTCCACCTAAAAAGAAGCCTTTGGAGCCGAAACCGGTGTGGCTCAGTGGATAGAGCGTCGGCCTGCAGACTGAAGGGTCCCAGGTTCAATTCCGGTCAAGGGTATGTACTGGGTTGCGGGCACATCCCCAGTAGGGGGTGTGCAGGGGGCCGCTGATCAATGTCTCTCTCTCTCATCGATGTTTCTGACTCTCTGTCCCTCTCCCTTCCTCTCTGTGAAAAATCAATAAAATATATATTTAAAAAATAAAAAAGTAAAATAAAAAGCCTTTGGAGATTTCCGAGTTTGAGTCTACTGTTCACTCCATTATTATCTGAGTCTCCCATTTTACCAGAATACTGAGATCACCCCTCAACAGCTGCTGAGCCCTCCACTCCTCACGGAACCTCTGGATGCGTCGGGTTCTCGGGAGAAAGAGGACCAGGAGGCCGTGGAGAGAGAGGAGGGGTTTTTTTACAATGTTGGTGAGCATCTTAACATAACTCCGGGGCTGAGGGGACCCGGGGGCAGAGCTGATGCTGCTGGTCACCTCTAATAGCAGAACCCCTTCTTTTCTGGGGAACCTCCGGCTTTGCTCTTGAGGCCTGCACCGATTCGCTGAGGCCCTCCCGCTCTGTGGAGGGAACGCTGCTGATACATGTCCGTTACATGGAAGGAATCCCTCCCTTCACAGCACGTTCTAGGCCGGGGGCTCCCACAGCCCGCCCAGGCCACCCAGGTCCCAGAATCCTCTCCTGCCTCGTCTGGGACTCTCACAGCTGTCTGCTTCCTGCCACTGCTCACCCCTCCCGTGAGCTCTGCATCTCCCCTTCTCTCCCCACTGTAAGGATTTCTCACAATCTTTCTTCTCTTTGGGATCATCCATTTTCCCTGGTCTCTTTGTCCAGATCTGCACTGGCTTTCAATACCCTTTCTCTCTCTAATCCACCCTCCGCCTCCCCCTCTTCAAGCTCAACTTCATTCTTCAGCTTCTCCCAAAACGAGGTGACCTGCACCTGTTGCTTTCACCTGCCACCTGTCCACGCTCTCTGGCTTCCCTTCACCTTGGGGCCTGCCCCCTCCTCCTGCCGGGGTGCCCTCCGGCCATTGTCACGGACATCCTGTCCTGGGCCCTGATTTTATGCCCCGTCCGTCTCCGAGGCTCATTTACCACAAGTCAACCAAGGGTAGCGGAGTCTGCCATCAAGCACCTGCACCTGGACGGAAGGATCGGGAAAGATAAGGACTCGGAGCCTGAAACCCGCACAGCCTGCCAACACCGCGCTGAGCCGCCCCACGTGCTAACCCACACGTTTCAGGAAGCAGGCCGGCTTCCGGTCCTGAGCTCATCTTCCAGAGAGAGGAGGAAGGTGGGTTTCAGGGGACTGTTTACAAACGGAAGTTAGGGTGCACGTGGAAGGGCTTGGCCTCTGAGGCTCTTCCAAAGCGTGACCACGGCTAAAGCCGGTTTGGCTCAGTGGATAGAGCGTCGGCCTGCGGACTGAAAGGTCCCAGGTTCGATTCCAGTCAAGGGCAGGTACCTTGGTTTCGGGCACATCCCCAGTAGGAGGTGTGCAGGAGGCAGCTAATCGATGTCTCTCTCTCATCGATGTTTCTTACTCTCTATCCTTCTCCCTTCCTCTCTGTAAAAAAAAATCAATAAAATATATTTTTTTTAAAAAGTGTGACCACGGCGGACCAACTGCCAGCTGCGTATCTGAGTCCTGTGACGGAGGGAGTGGCTTCAGACTGAGGGATCCACCCCGAAAGACCGCCCTGGGAGATACTCCTACTCGACAGAGTCCTCCTCACCGGGGACAGAAACACACAAACAGGAGCGTCTCAGGACAAAAGCCGATGACAACCGAAATCAATATAAACCGGAAAACGGCAACAAAACACCAGCTTCTTCTCCTGAAAGATCTCGACTAAATAAGGTCCCGGATGTGAAGGGAGAGGCGGGCTGGCCCGGAGACTCAGGACTGCCGACACTGCCAGCGAGGCAGCTGGCTTTCCTGCCAGTTTTGCCGTCGGTGTGATAGAACGAGAAAACGTTCACTCCCGACTGTCCCAGATTGTTCTGGAAAGGGGAGCTCCTGGAGGAGATAACCAGGCTGGGGGAGACCAGTGTCCCTCCAGGCAGCAGACCCCCAAATGAAGGCAGAGGGACACCCCTGAAAGCTTCGGCAACAGGAAGACACTGGACCTGACCCTCTTCTGTTTCGGGGGATGCTGCTTGAAACGGCTGGATCTTTGCTAATGAATCCTTTATAAACGCTCCAGGGGCCTCTGAATAGCATGATTTGAGCCAAAGTCATCAGTGGCTAAAAGCAAAGAACTCCCGCGGTCCTCTCGTTGCAGCCGGAATTATCGCACGTTTTGATGGAAGGCGATCCGATAGCGGTCCCGGTTCAGCGCACAAGCCCCAGATAAACGGCCCTCCATCCTCCCCCAAAAGCAGCCATTGGACCACACAGAGGTCAGAGTTCAAAGCAGCTTAGTGTGAACGAGCTAAGCAGAGCCGGGACTGGCACCGGTCCATGTATAAATGAGCTTTCTCCTCTGTTGGCGCTTTTTTTTTTTCCTAGGACACATTCTGATTCCAGATCAAAAGAGAAGGCTGAAGTGCAAGCAAGAATGAAAGCAGACAAACCAAGCAAAAAAAAAAAAAAAAAAAAAAAACACACACGTAAAACAACGGACTGCCACTTGTATTTGTTCATCAGGAAGAACCCCTCTATGTCGCCGGCGTGCCTCTGTGAGGTCTCTCCCAGAATTCCACAGACACCATGGCACTGGCATCGCTTTAGGGTTTTCTCCACGGGCCTGGTCAAGAAATGAGCAGAACAGCCGAAAACGGTGTGGCTCAGTGGGTAGAGCGTCGGCCTGCAGACTGAAAGGTCCCAGGTTTGATTCCGGTCAAGGGCATGGACTTTGATGGCAGGCACATCCCCAGTAGGGGGCGTGCAGGAGGCAGCTGATGGATGTTTCTCATCGATGTTTCTGGCTTTCCATCCCTCTCCCTTCCTCTCTGTAAAAAATCATTAAAATATATTAAAAAAAAAAAAAAGAAATGAGCAGAACAGAGCCAGACTCCGCAACCTCGGCCCTCGGGTGAATCAGGGACCAGGCCCCACACGAAGCCGTCGGTCTAGCCTCCTCCCAAACGCCTCTGAACACCCCTTAAGTCCTCGCACGGTGCCAGCGATCTCCCCACGATGCTCTCTACCCCTGAACGTACTGAGAACCTTCTACTAAATGCTGCCTGCAACCACTTGTGTGCAGGGACAGTTACTGCCTAGCATATTTAACGATCTTGAGGTGCAGGGTTGTACCCCCGAAACCCTCTGGGCATTGAGGAGCTCGCTTATCTTCCCGGGAAGGTGGGGAGCGTGGGAAGACAATGAGTGCGGGCGGTCCATGTGCCCAGCAGATGTGAGCCTGCCAGTCGCTCCTTAGCCTCCGCCCAGCTGGCTGACGGGTCCAGGCCTGGCTATAAGCCTCCAATCAGACCTCCGGGACTGACCGTGGCCCCTTCCCCAGTCCTAGGAGGAGCCACAAAGGGGGGCCCTGGTCTGGAGGGGAGAAAGCGGGGCCGGGGCCTCTCTCCCGCAAGAACACAGAGTCTGGAAGTGCAAACGTGGCCAGTGGACCTGGGACTGTCACCTCCCCGCCTCCTCTCACGGCGGCTCTCCTTTCACTAACTCCCCCTCCCCCCCCTCCCACACACACCCCTTCTACCATCCCCCCCCCCCCGAACTCTGATGAAGCGGAGAACACATATGGCTTCCAGGGTTTGGAAACTGAGCCCCCTGGGTAAGCAGCTACTCACAGAGCCAACCAGCCAGCCCCCCATTTTCTGCTGAAACAGATAGGGCCACCTGGGCAGGCAATTAGCGGCGACTCCCCGGCATTTCTGCTGGGAGCGGGGCCGGACAAACCCCTGGCGGCGGCGGGGGCTGGTGTCAGCTTTCCAGCGCTCAGCACATTCCGCGCTAATGGCCTGGCCTTTCGGCGAAGGATTAGTTACAGGCGCGATCACCTCGCTTCTCCCACCTCAGCGACGCCCTCGCTCTTTCAGAGAAAGGCCGCCGCCACTTAAGTAAGGGTCATGGGAAGCGGCCTTTTCAAGCCGATACCCTCCGTCTGGGGTCTGGAGAGGTGGCGTCGGCGGGAAGGCCGGCCGGGCTCACGGCAATGCCAGCCCCTCGCACAGACGGCGCCCAGCTCCTCCTGAGCCCCCAAAGGCACGCACACAGGGCGCCCTCCTCGGCCTTCCTCCCCGTGATCCGAGCTCCCGCCGCCAGTGGTCTCCCGCCTCCTTCTGTGTTGGGGTCACCGGGTGGTTTCAGCAAAGGGAAACGGAGAGGTGAAGCCAAGCAGCAGATGTGAGTTTCCCAGGGGTGGAGCTCTTGAGGCTGATGACTGATCGCCCCAAGAAGAAAAGAAGAAAAGGGGCATCCAGCACCCACTGAGCGGAGACGCCCGAGACTGGGCGCGGATCAGGTGTGAGAAACCGAAGGTGCGCTGGAGACAGGTTAAACCAGAGATGCCCGCCCGGCCCGAGGGCTCGTGGTTGAGTGTAAATCTATGAACCTGGAGGTCACGGTTCGATTCCCGGTCAGGGCACAGGCCCAGGTTGCAGGCTCCATCCCCAGTGTGGGGCGCGCAGGAGGCAGCCGGTCCATGGTTCTCTCTCATCATGGATGTTTCTCTCTCTCTTCCTCTCTGACATCAATAAAAATAGGTTAAAAATATATATGTGATTCCTATTGGACTCTGCGGGGGAGGAAGAAATCCCCTCGACCACCCGGCTCATGTGGCTGAGCGAACCTCACCTCCACGTGAGACACGCTGCCCGCCCCCTCCCGGAGCCTCAGCACACCTTCTTCCCGGTCGGTACTCGGACATTCCTGGGGCCGCTGCTGACTCCCAAACCAGCGTCGCTGGAAGCGCCCTTCTGGGCACAGGTTCAAGGTGACGGTCCTGAGCAGGTCCTGTCCCGACTCCCACACACACTCTCCCCTCGTGAAACAGCCCTGAGACACAGCCCCCTTTGGGAACAGGTTTCCAGGCCAGAGACTCGGATTTTAAGTCGGAGCTACATCTTGATCCTTGTAACCAAAGGCATTCTCACACCTCGCTTGGAAATGCAGTGCTAACAACGAGTTTATCAGGAGCTAAACCGGACGAATGTCCCCTCAGCTAAGATCAGTCTCTTGGTGATCTTTACACTTACAGACGTATGCCCTCCGTTCCGTTGTCAAGTTCAGGTTTACTTAAAAAGTCAGCAGGACACATTCCCACGGCATTCTGCAAGGTCCCGTTTGGTGACATTCCGCACAGAACCAGAAAGAAGAGAGTTTCCTTTATTAGACGCTGTCCTGTGCAAACATCTAGCACAGTGGTTCTCAACCTTCCTCAGGCCGCGACCCTTACCTACAGTTCCTCATGGGGTGGTGACCCCCAACCATAAAATTTTGCTACTGTGATGCATCATGATGTAAATATCTGCATTTTCCCAGGGTCTTAGGCGACCCCTGTGAAAGGGCCGTTCGACCCCCAAAGGGGTCGCGACCCACAGGTTGAGAACCGCTGATCTAGCATGTCCTCCCCCGTCAGCTGCGTTGCCTGACATGGTGGCGTTTCGTTTACTTCTGGGCCAAGCAGGCAGCCGCAAAGCCACACAGAAGTGTTGCTCTCAGAACACACCCCGCTCCTCAGCTGCGGCCGCGGGACGGTAAAACGCACCCCCCGGGCCGGACAGATGCCCACGCGCAGGGCAGACGGTCGTCTGAAGGCCGCTGATTGCCACTCGTGATGTCTGCAAGCGTGAGAACCAACGTGTTCGCCAGCAGCCGGCGCCAGGAGGTGAGAAAACGATCCGTTTCCATTCACCTTCCTCCTCTGAAAGGTGTGGGCTCTGCCTGGACGGCACTTACAGGCTCAGTGGGCAGAGCGCGGGCACGGACCTGGGTGCAGGCTGGAGCCTGGTCCTGGTCCGGCACGTGCAGGAGGCAACAACCAATGGCCCCCTCCCAGGTTAATGCCCCCCCTGCCCCCGCTTTCATGAGGACCGCCCACCCCTGGGGAAGTGTTCCTGCGTTACCTCGCCCCGACAGCCGGTCCCTGCGCCAGGCACGCCCTGGCACTGCCCCACCCAGTGCACAGGGCTGCACGCACATGCCTCTGAGTCAGAGGCTCACTCTGTGGACTGAGCATCACGTGACACAACGTGGCAACAAGTGGAATAAAGAACCAGGCCCAGCCAGGCCACCTGCCTTTGGGTTCAAGGGCATAAACCCGGATGTCCCATGCTGGGGGGGTGGTAACCGTCTCTGGGAGGGGCTCGCTCCCCGGCCACACCCAGCTCCGGCTTTCTTCTCCTCCATCCACCCGCTGGGACCCGCCGCCCAGCAGGTGCCCCGTGTGCGCGCTGCCTGCCCGTGCCCATGTGGTGCCGTCTCACGCTCCCAGATGCCTGGCACACGCTTTCCTGGACGAACAGGCAGAAGGAAGGCGGGCATCAGGGTGCCACCCAGGGTCTGAAGTCCATGGCCAGTCCCGTCCGGCCCCTGCCTCTGGGGAGGCCCTCGTGATTCCCTCCCTCGGCCCCTCCAGAAGAGCCGTCACCACGGCACCGCCCCCCGTGGTCCAGTCATCACGAGGCCCCCCGAGCCAGGGCAGTCCCTCTGGTCACCACGCTCCCACCCTGCAGGGTCGCCTCCCAGCAAACACAGGGCTGGCGCGGAGATGGCGGGCTGAGCGCGGCCTCGCTGACACTGGCCGTGTGGCCCCGGCGCCTGCGGCAGGAGCTGTGGCCGCCGGCACAGATGTTAGAGCACAAAAATAGGGGCGCGGGCCACGCAACCTCGCTCTGAGTTCCACCCGAGATTCGAGACCATCTGACCGCGCCGAGTCTGCCAGTGAGCGTCCTGGCACGTCAGCCTCGTGTGGACGTCGCTCCTGTCATTCTACAGGCTTAAAGGCTCCGGTGTCCGTGCCCCTGGAATCGCCTGGCGCTGCGGCCGTCAGTACAACAGAGAAAATGACCGGGGAGGGAAGCTTTTATGCTCCAGCGGAGAAACGACACGAGTTCACGACCCCACACGCCGAGGCCTCCTCCCTGCGCGGCCCCAGGCTCATTCCACAGTCTTGGGGGACCAGTTAGGAGGACTCGAGTCGGCAGGCCGCTCCCCTCCCCACAGCTCCCGGGCTCAGTGCCCCCTCCTTCAGAAAGGGACCCCCCGGAGATACTGCGGTCCCCAGCCGCTGGGGTAACAGGGTAGCAGAGCCACTGGCGGGGCAATGGCCTGGGGACACCTGTCCATGCCTGTCGCCTGGTGACCCCCTTCTCACGATGCCGCGTGCTGACTGTCCCCCTGCTGACAGTGCCAGTTCTCCAGGCCAGAGAGCGAGATGCCGGGCGGGCTGCTGAGGGGTCCGGTGCAGGGTCTCTCCTCACCGGGGGAGAGGGGAACCCCCTCTTCTCCTAGACCCAGATGGTCCCCAATATAACCGAAACCCAGAGTTCACTAAAATATCCATTTCCCTGAAAGAGAGGGAGATCCCAAGGCCTAGGTCTGCGAAACACAGGTCACACCGAGCAACACCCCCTTTTCCTGCAGGTGTGACCCCAGCTGCTGCTCCTCGGGAAGGGAGGCCACGGTGAACATCTCTGAACAGTAAAACTCCTGTTGGATCTGCACATTGTTTACATGAAATATCCTACGGTTCACCTGTCAATGACGCCCCAAGAAATCAGGGGCAAAAGATGGCCAGCTGCAGGATCGTTGTAAAACATTCCACGTTTGAAATGCCCCCCAAAACACAGCCACCTCATTCGGGCAATGAAACCCGCAGCGGGGGCTGAGGACGCCCGCCATCACACCTGGGCGCCCTAATGCCACTCACCGTGTTGCAACCCTGATGCTAATAAAAATGCAGGTCAGCCCAACCGGTGTGGCTCAGTGGATAGAGCATCGGCCTGCGGACTTCAGGGTCCCAGGTTCGATTCCCATCAAGGACACATACTTGGTGGTGGGCACATCCCCAGTATGGAGCGTGCAGGAGGCGGCTGATCGATGTTTCTCTCTCCTCGATGTTTCTAACTCTCTATTCCTCTCCCTTCCTCTCTGTGACAAATCAATAAATATATATTTTTTTTTAAATGTAGGCAAACGGTAACTTTAAAGGTAAGAGTAAACGAAGATCTTAGCTCCTCCTAACTCCCTTCCAGAGTCCGCTCTCCTGCAATCTTCCACCGCTGCCCCTGTAAGATGACTGGCTTCCGGCAGAAAGGACTGGAAGAGGCCACCCCCTCGCTCTCCATCACCACATTTACTGCTGGGTCGCAATGCCAGGTCACCCTTGGCCCAGTCCCGCCCTCAGTGCTTTATAGCGGTTTAACCCAGACCATCCCCCGAGCGGTAAACACACCAACGCCCCACAGACTTTGACAGGGTGCGCCCTCTCCACCCGCCACCCGACCACACGGGAACCGCACCCCAGAAAGCCCTGGCACCCTCAGAGCACCAACGCCCAGGCCTCCGCAGCCCGTCCTGACTCCCACCCACGGGCGGGCCCGTCCCTTCTAGAACTTCATCCCGTGTGCGTGCTTGTGTCTGGTTTACTCGCTCGGCTGTGTCTAAGGCTCGCCCACAAACGCTCCCTGGTGCCCGTGGCCCGGACCCCGTGATGCGGGTATAAACCACCCGCTCTTCCTGTGAGTTGGGACCAGGATAACAAAGCGAACCGGAACAGGCCGAAGCCTTTCTGTGGGCCTGTGTCTTCCTGACACACCGAGTGGAGGGGAGGGGGGGAACCACCCCAGCCTGTCTCAGGCCCCGCCCCTGCCCGGGCAGACATTCTGCCTGGCACTTCCTGAGGCCCGCACCGTCCCTGCGGGTGCAATTTATGGAGCTCACCTTCTGTGAAGTCTTTCTACCCCAATTTGTGTCCCCAACAACCAAAATCCCATTTTTATTTTCCTGCTCCATCTCTGAGCATCTCCCGAGGCCTTTTCCACTCGGCTGTCTCTCCGGCATCCTGGGAAAGCAAGCTCCTACTGTGTGCAGCCATCAGGCCCAGCCCACGGACAGCGCCACGCACACAGTAGGTCGGGCTCCAGGCTCGTTGAATGCCTCGACGGTTACGTTACATGAATCCCTTCACGGCGAAAACCACGTCTCATTCATTTCTATCTCACACCCAGAGTTTCTCACCCTCAAATCATCAAACACGTATCTGATGTTTGCTCACAATAATTTATGGAAATGTATGGAAATCGTAATTAAATTAGAGTTGGTGGCTATGCACAATAACCAGCTAATTTAAATTTTATCCCATTATTCTAATAAGCTGAGTTTCCCATTTGATGGAAAAGCCGGCTTTTTGTTCAGGGGAGTGTGAAGGCATATACAGCGCCCCCAAACGTCCACCT